>JAECUM010007338.1:0-62960 GCA_016617855.1 Megalonaias nervosa | reverse complement strand
AAAAATTCATGACCAAAGTTTCATTTCGATTTGGATTGGGAGTGTTTGGGGTGGAGTTTAAACTTATTAAATATTCAACCGTATAGCAACTGAAAAGTGAATGGCTAATTTTAACTTATAACGCCTGCGCAAGTTACTTTTACGGTTCATTAGTAAATATTAGTTTTAAGAGACTTTTAGTGACTTCCTAATTTACTTCTTATGTAACTTAGGTTACTCTACTTTACATTATCATCATGCCAAAACAATACCCTTGTTGTAATCATTCAACATTTAATATGTGGAATCTTTCACATACCATGTTAAAAGCAAAGAGCCTAACTGCTTAGACACGTCATCTTCCAAGGCTAAAATTACACAAGCAGAGGAAAGAGAAACAGAAAATATAAAGCACTGAAGTTGAAGTACTTAGCAGCGGATTATATTGCAAAATCAAATAACGAAAAACAATTAAAGAAGCCATCAATATTTCAACAAAAGATTTAAACTTCAAAGGGAAAAGTTTAAACATTGTTTAGCAGGCAAGATCAAATAGGGACACGTTTTAATGAGATCATTATCTTGCAAGAGAGCAAACAAACAGCTTTAAATCAAAGTAAAGAAATGGAAGAGATAAAAGAGCATAAAGAGAAACCTTATTAACTAAACTGATGTCTATATCAAATATTCGGTCGTTCGTCTGTATCAGCTGTACTAGACAGGTGGGCAAAGGAACAGCCAATTGCACATTCGATTGCAAAGGTTACAAAAGAAGAAAGTGAACCAGCTGTTCGACATAGAATCATGTATTAGATCTCTGAAATGCTTTACATTTTATCCCAATGCTTTTTAGTGCTCTTTTGTTTCTGTAGGATTTTCCACAATAAATGCAGAGTTTAATGTCTTGTACAATGTCAGTATGTATTGTATTTCACGTTTCAATTTATTCAAAGGAGAATTTTTAACTTTTGCAAAGTTCTAATTGAATGGCATTTTAATGATACGTCCTGAAAAAGTTACAATTTTGTAAAAATTACTGTAAATGGTATATATTTATTTGTGAAAAATCCCTAATGATTATAAGCCATGTATGGCAATCATCGATCAGAATAAGGGTAATAGTGCAAAACACGACTGGCTGATTTCTCAGACAGTATTCTGTTATTAATTTGCATGTTATTTTGTTGATTCAGATAAAAACTATTCACGGTTTTATCATTTATATACTGCCATCCTGACTTATTCTACCACGTTCTTTCGAAACAGGTACACTACATGTCTTTCTCTGGCTACCGTCAGCCCAACAAAGTTGTGTCGCAAAAAAAAAAAAAGAAGTTATCGTGTCTACTGTACATAGAACGAAAATGGGTGGATCTAATTTCAGGCTGGCAACAAATGAAAAACAAACTTTGCTCACGAACTGAAGAAAGAGAAATGATACCAGGATATTGTGCAAAATTTATCAAATAAACAATGCGCAGCTAAAGTTCAACGCCGTCTACAAAATTTACTAGAGAAAGTTTATCCCGGCAAAATTATGCACGGAGGCACTAAAGGAATAAATTCAAGAGAATGTTGTAGCGGGATAATAGTAGTATAGTGGGACGATATAGCGACACGTAGACCGTAATGTTAAATTTAGGGTGTTGAATCCTGGCGACAATGGGAATTTAACATGGGTATTTTAACATGGGTGGGACTATAGACGGACAAGATTTATAGCGTCACGTAGACTTCTATGTTAAAGTTAGGGAGTTATACCCTGGCGACAATGGGAATTTAACATGGGAATTTTAACATGGGTGGGACTATAAACGGACAAGATTTATAGCGACACGTAGACCGTAATGTTAAATTGGGCAACCCTAGAGACAATGGGAATTTTGTATAGGGACAATAGGAATGGAACAGGTGGCATGACGTCACGGTACTGGACACTTGTAACAATGTAGCAAGTGGCTGACATGAATACGCGTGGCTACCACTCTAGGTAGAGACAAATACAATAGAGACAGAGACAGACATATACTAATACAAGCCCGATATTTATATGTAAAGCATTATCTAGACCTGAAATTATGTTGGCGGTGTTCATAAATTTGCATAATTATAATGATGCTATAAATAGTTATAACCGAGGCAAAGACTAACGCCAAAATGGATGTGACTAAAAGTAACGCTAAAATTACGAAATTGTCCTAGAATTCAATGGAGACTAAACATATCCCGGAACATTAAGATTCCATAGGTTCAGACGAAAAGTAGCATTAAAATTGCGACATTGTCCCGGACTACAGTGGAGACTGAGAAAATCTGGAACATTAATACTAAAAGTAACGCTAAAATTACGAAACTGTCCCAGAATTTAACGGAGACTGAACATATCCCAGAAAATTAAATTATATTTGTTTAGGCTAAAAGTAGTACTAAGATTACCAAAATGTCCCAAACTCTAGTGGAGACTGAGGAAAACTCCGGAAGATTGTATTCAAATTGCCGTGACTTAATATATTGCACTAAATTTCCGAAAAAATTTAGCGGACTTGAATAGAAACTGATAACTAGCCAGATGTTTTGGTTGTCAGAAATGGAAAAGACAAAGTGTAGCACTAAATTCTGAAATTTCACCGGACTTTAGCGGAGACTGAAAATAATCCATAGATAAATTTTAAAAATGTTACCAAGACTTAAAATAGTACTGAAATTATTTAACTCATACCGACCTTCGCGGAAACTGAAAAATTGTAAATAAAAAATTAAAATAAGCGATACCATAGTGACAATGGGATTTCTATGTTAAACTAGGGGGGTTGTACCCTGGCGACAAGATTTATAGTGACAAAATTAGTGGGGTTGTACCCTGACGACAAGATTTATAGCGACACGTTGACCGTATGTTAAATTTGGTGGGGGGGGGTTGTACCCTGGCAACAAGATTTATACGGACAAATGGCACACGCTAGGGTACCCAATGGACAATGGGAATTAGCATTAAGGGACCCTACTTTGTACCCTACGGACAAGGGGAATTTAACATGGGGAAATATCGGGCCTGTCTAGCGACAAAAAAATATTGGGCCTGTCTAGCGACAAAAAATATTGGACCTGTATAGCGACAAGAGGAATGGAGCAGGTAGGGTCTATTTTTAGCTACAATTTTTGGTCAATTTCTGTTTAAAAATCCTTGTATGTATTTATAGCTACAACCTGTGGAAAACCCAAGTCTATATTTATAGCCTCAAAATTTCTAGCTTCGGTGACGACACTGAACTGGCTGACCTGAATACTCGATACTGTGTGACGTCACTGAACTGGCTAACCTAAATACGCGATGGTGTAGGTAGGTGAAATGAATTTGATATTAATAAAGGGAGTTTTATAGGGACAAAGGCCAACACATACACAAAAGAAAGGGAGAAAGAAAAAAATCCCAATATCTCCTATCCACACCAACGAACGAGAATGCATAAACACACCATACTTACTATTCACACCAACGAATGAGAATGCATAAAACAGACCCATATAGACTATCCACACCAAGACGGGAAGAGAAGAAAAGCAAAGACCATATCTACTATCCACACCGACGTACGCGAAAGCATACAAAACACACACCATATCTACTATCCACACCAACGAATGAGAATGCATAAAACACACTATACTATCCACACCAACGAAAGCGAATGCATAAAACAGACCCATACCTACTATCCACACGGACGGGAAGAGAAGAAAAGCACAGACCGTATCTACTATCCACACCAATGTACGCGAACGCATACAAAACACACACCATATCTACTATCCACACCAACGAATGCGAATGCATAAAACACACTACACTATCCACGCCAACGAAAGCGAATGCATAAAAGAGACCCATACCTACTATCCACACAGACGGGAAGAGAAGAAAAGCACAGACCATATCTTTTATCCACACCAACGTACGAGAATGCATAAAACAGACCCATAGACTATCCACACCAACGAATGCGAATTCATAAAACAGACACGCATAGACTATCCACACCAACGAATGAGAACGCATAAAACAGACACATAGACTATCTACACCAACGAATGCGAATGCATAAAACATACCCATATCTACTATCCACACCAAAGAATGCGAATGAATAAAACACACACATAGACTATCCACACCAACGAATGACACAGAAATATATTTTATTTCTGATTCTGATTTTTGTTTTTGTTCTGATTCAGAAATATTTTTATTTTTATTCTGGTTCTGATTCAGAAATATTTTTATTTTTATTTTTATTCTGATTCAAGATTATAATATTTATTTTTAATTTTTATTCTGATTCAGAAATATCTTTATTTTTATTTTGATTCTGATTCAAGATTATTATATTTGTATTTTTTATTTCTGATTCTGATTCAGAAATACTTTTATTTTTATTTTTATTGTTATTCTGATTCAAGATTATAATTATTTTTTATTTCTGATTTGATTTAAGACTAGAAGAATGAGAATGTATAAAACATACCCATATCTACTATCCACACCAATGAACGAGAACACATAAAACATACACATGTAATATTCACAGCAACGAATGAGAATGCATAAAACATACACATAGACTATCCACACCAACGCATGCGAATGCATAAAACATACACATATAGACTATCCACACCAACGCATGCGAATGCATAAAACATACCGATATCTACTATCCACACCAACGTACGAGAATGCATAAAACATACCCATATCTACTATCCACACCAACGAATGAGAATGCATAAAACATACACATATAGACTATCCACACCAACGTACGAGAACGCATAAAACATACACATAGACTATCGACACCAACGAATGCGAATGCATAAAACATACCCATATCTACTATCCACACCAACGAATGCGAATGCATAAAACACACACATCCACACCAACAAGGTCTTTTTTGTTGAGATGAAACACACACACACACACACACACACACACACACACACACACACACACACACACACACACACAGAGGAGATGACAAAAAAGAGCTTGTCCCTACACTATGTGGATAGTATAGTGTGTGTTTTTCTTCTCTTCCTTCGTTAGTGTGGATAGTAGATATGGGTGTGTTTTTCTTCTCTTCCTTCGTCTGTGTGGATAGTAGAATGTGTGTTATATCCGTTCCCGTTCGTTGGTGTGAATAGTAGATATGGGTATGTTTTTCTTTAATTATATTCTTGATTCAGTATAACAATAAAATAAAAATAACAATATTTCTGAATCAAAATCAGAAATAAAAAATAAATATAATCTTGAATCAGAATCAGAATAAAAATATTTCTGAATGAGAATCAGAAATAAATAATAAATATTATAATCTTGACTCGGAATCAGAAATAAAAAATAAATATTATACTCTTGAATAAGAATCATAATAAAAATAAAAATATTTCTGAAGAATAAAATAAATATATTTCTGAATCAGAATCAGAAATAAAAAATAAATATTATAATCTTGAATCAGAATAAAAATAAAAAATATTTTAATCTTGAATCAGAATAGAAATAAAAATAAAAATATTTCTGAATCAGAATCAGAAATAAGAAATAATTCTAATCTTGAATCAAAGTCAGAAATAAAATTTAATTCTAATCTTGAATCAAAATGAGAAATAAAAAATAATTATAATCTTGAATCAGAATAACAATAAAAATAAAAATAAAAGTATTTCTGAATCAGAATCAGAAATAAAAAAATATAAATGTTATAATCTTGAATCAGAATCAAAATAAAAATAAAGATAGTTCTGAATCAGAATAAAAATAAAAATATTTCTGAATCAGAGTAAAAACAAAAATCAGAATCAGAAATAAAATATATTTCTGAATCAGAATCAGAAATGAAAATAATTCTAATCTTGAATCAAAATCAGAAACAAAAAATAATTATAATCTTGATTCAGAATCACAATAAAAATAAAAAAAAACAATTTCTGAATCAGAATCAGAAAAAATATAATCTTGAATCAGAATCAGAATAAAAATGAAAATATTTCTGAATCAGAATCAGAATAAAAATATTTCTGAATAAGAATCAGAAAAATATAATAAATATTATAATCTTGAATCGGAATCAGAAATAAAAAGCAAATATTATACTCTTGAATAAGAATCATAATAAAAACAAAAATATTTCTGAAGAATAAAATAAAAATATTTTTGAATCAGAATCAGAAATAAAAAATAAATATTATAATCTTGAATCAGAATAAAAATAAAAAATATTTTAATCTTGAATCAGAATAGAAAGAAAAATATAAATATTTCTGAATCAGGATCAAAAATAAGAAATAATTCTAATCTTGAATCAAAGTCGGAAATAAAATTTAATTCTAATCTTGAATCAAAATGAGAAATAAAAAATAATTATAATCTTGATTCAGAATCACAATAAAAATAAACATAAAACTTTTTCTGAATCAGAATCAGAAAAAATTATAATCTTGAATCAGAATCAGAATAAAAATTAAAACAAACATATTTCTGAATCAGAATAAAAAAATAAAATATTTTTGAATCAGAATCAGAATAAAAATAAAAATATTTCTGAATCAGAATCAGATAAAAATATAAATATTTCTGAATCAGAAAAAAAAAATATTATAATCTTGAATCAGAATCAGAACAAAAATAAATAATTATAATCTTGAATCAGAATCATAATAAAAATAAAGATAAAAATATTTCTGAATCAGAATACAAATAAAAATGAAAATATTTCTGAATCAGAATCAGAATAAAAATAAAAATATTTCTGAATCAGAATAAAAAATAAATATTATAATCTTCAATCAGATTCAGAATAAAAATAAATATTATACTCATTCGTTGGTGTGGATGTGTGTGTTTTATGCATTCGCATTCGTTGGTGCGGATAGTAGATATGGGTATGTTTTATGCATTCGCATTCGTTGGTGTGGATAGTCTATGTGTGTGTTTTATGCATTCAAATTCGTTGGTGTGGATAGTCTATGTGTATGTTTAATGCGTTCTCATTCGTTGGTGTGGATAGACTATGTGTGTATGTTTTATGCGTTCGCATTCCTTGGTGTGGATAGTCTATGTGTGTATGTTTTATGCATTCTCATTCGTTGGTGTGAATAGTAAGTATGGTGTTTTTATGCATTCTCGTACGTTAGTGTGAATAGGAGATATTGGGATTTTTTTCTTTCTCCCTTTCTTTTGTGTGTGTATTGGCCTTTGTCCCTATAAAACTCCCTTTATCCATATCAAATTCATTTCACCTACCTACACCATCGCGTATTCAGGTCAGCCAGTTCAGTGACGTCACACAGTATCGAGTATTCAGGTCAGCCAGTTCAGTGTCGTCACCGAAGCTAGAAATTTTGAGGCTATAAATATAGACTTGGGTTTTCCACAGGTTGTAGCTATAAATACATACAAGGATTTTTAAACAGAAATTGACCAAAAATTGTAGCTAAAAATAGACCCTACCTGCTCCATTCCTCTTGTCGCTATACAGGTCCAATATTTTTTGTCGCTAGACAGGCCCAATATTTTTTTGTCGTCAGACAGGCCCAATATTTTTTTGTCGCCAGACAGGCCCAATATTTTTTTGTCGCTAGACAGGCCCAATATTTCCCCATGTTAAATTCCCCTTGTCCGTAGGGTACAAAGTAGGGTCCCGTAGTGCTAATTCCCATTGTCCGTAGGGTACCTAGCATGTGCCATTTGTCCGTATAAATCTTGTCGCCAGGGTACAACCCCACTAATTTTGTCACTATAAATCTTGTCGCCAGGGTACAACCCCCCTAGTTTAACATAGAAATCTCATTGTCGCTATGGTATCGCTTATTTTAATTTTTTATTTACAATTTTTCAGTTTCCGCGAAGGTCGGTATGAGTTTAAATAATTTCAGTACTACTTTAAGTCTTGGTAACATTTTTAAAATTTATCTATGGATTATTTTCAGTCTCCGCTAAAGTCCGGTGAAATTTCAGAATTTAGTGCTACACTTTGTCTTTTCCATTTCTGACAACCAAAACATCTGGCTAGTTATCAGTTTCTATTCAAGTCCGCTAAATTTTTCGGAAATTTAGTGCAATATTTTAAATCACGGCAATCTGAATACAATCTTCCGGAGTTTTTCTCAGTCTCCACTAGAGTTTGGGACATTTTGGTAATCTTAGTACTACTTTTAGCCTAAACAAATATAATTTAATTTTCTGGGATATGTTCAGTCTCCGTTAAATTCTGGGACAGTTTCGTAATTTTAGCGTTACTTTTAGTCACAGTCATTTGAATATTAATGTTCCAGATTTTCTCAGTCTCCACTGTAGTCCGGGACAATGTCGTAATTTTAATGCTACTTTTAGTCTGAACCTATTGAATCTAATGTTCCGGGATATGTTTAGTCTCCGTTGAATTCTAGGACAATTTCGTAATTTTAGCGTTACTTTTAGTCACATCCATTTTGGCGTTAGTCTTTGCCTCGGTTATAACTATTTATAGCATCATTATAATTATGCAAATTTATGAACACCGCCAACATAATTTCAGGTCTAGATAATGCTTTATATATAAATATCGGGCTTGTATTAGTATATGTCTGTCTCTGTCTCTATTGTATTTGTCTCTACCTAGAGTGGTAGCCACGCGTATTCATGTCAGCCACTTGCTACATTGTTACAAGTGTCCAGTACCGTGATGTCATGCCACCTGTTCCATTCCTATTGTCCCTATACAAAATTCCCATTGTCTCTAGGGTTGCCCAATTTAACATTACGGTCTACGTGTCGCTATAAATCTTATCCGTTTATAGTCCCACCCATGTCAAAATTCCCATGTTAAATTCCCATTGTCGCCAGGGTACAACCCCCTAACTTTAACATTACGGTCTACGTGTCGCTATATCGTCCCACTATACTACTGATATTGGATAAGAGTTATAATAATAATAATAATAAGAGCAACAATAATAACAATAACTCATACCTGGCCATAATTTGAATAAGAATGCTTTATGAACGTTTCATTGAGAATGAACATCCCACTCGTTTTCAATTGTAGCGTCCAGTATCGTTCCTAACGTGTGTATTCTATATCGGTCAACCCAAGATTAGTTTCAGCCTGTACCTTCTAGAGGTACTCGACTGAAAGCCCAGTCGAATTGTAGTGGATGCTAATATGGCTTATATTCAAATTAAAATAAATATTCATTATTATTCTAAAAGTTTAATACAAGTATAGCATCATCAAAGTGTATTCAGTCCTTATTTTTGAATGCTCTGCAACTTGAAACTTACAAACAACAATTATTAGTCGCTATGGACTTTTACAACTATGGCCAGGTACTAAACTGGGTCAAGAAAAAGAGGATGTCGGGTCTATCAAAACAAATAACTGGGCAGTACGAGTATTTTTTCAAGAAGCAAAGCTTTCATTGTAACATCACAGCGCAATCTGATATATACTGGATTACACACTTATTGTCCCCTTGCAATAATGCCCACGTACTTGAACATTGATTTTGTTTGCCGCATGTATTTGTCTCGGCGTGTTTGTCACGCCGTGTCAATAAAGAACTTCCACGAGAAAATGGATGAATGAGGATTCAAATAAAATGAATGATCGCAAGTTAAAGGTATGTGCATTTAAATTTATTAAAAAAATGACACCGATTAATGCAATGATTGGCAGTAAACGCCCACATGACCTGTGCGACTTGTACTTTATATCGTGCAAGTTAATGCCTAAAACACGTATCCCTTGGAAGCTGCTTTGAGGTTGCAATTGGTCTCTCCTTTTTAGTCTTATAGAATGAAAGTATTTATGAAGCGATGGTTGTGCCACTTTAACACATGATAGACCTTTAGGATATCTATGTTTATAATATACTCTCATCTTCTGTTTTCAGTATACTTTACACTTGTAGACATACAGCAGACCTCTTCAATAATTTAATAACGTAAGATAGGCACCGTTTGTACTAGCTTATAAGACTAATCTAACTGCAAAGTGCACAGATTCAGATCTGCCGTCGCATATTGCGCCGATAGATCTGGGTCTATGCAGTTAGTTAGGAGTAATTAGTAGAACAGATAACATAGACCCTGATCGGCAGGCGCATTATGCTAAGGCAGCTCGAGATCGTTGTTGTTTGCATTTTGTTTTGACTTATAAGCGAGTACAGACGGTTATTAGCAAAGTACCTTCTATACTACAACCTTAAGGCAATTCAAAGATTTCATGAGGCAGTACGCCAGCTAACATACCTCTGCTTACTTAAGTCACTTATCAATATGTTGGAATATTTATGATTTTTTAAGATCCAATCTGCATTAGAATGGAACTCATAGAACGAATAGGTGAGGCTGTGTTACAGGCCATGAATCTGCTATCTCCTATATCTTAGACCGGAATTGTAGGAGCGATATGCTTATTTGATCTTTTCTGTAGATAAGAATGCTTTACTGAATGCATTAAGCTTGTTACAATAAAATAATCAACAAAGAAATAAGGAACATAGAGAGAACTCACATTAAAGAATGAGGAGAAAACAAGGAAGCATAAGTGTTACAGTTTCAGATTTGATTGAAATGTGAAGATTTGCGACAGAGAAATAATGGGCTTCAGATTGAAACAACTTGGGGTTACAAAATAACAAAGAAGAAGGTCTATCTTGTATCCAAAATTGCAAAAATCTATTATCACAAAATATGGATCAGATTTTAAATGATATAAACAATAACAAAGTTAATAAATGCGTCGAAACAATTACTGATATTTACCATGATGCAGCAAACACAGTGAAGACAATTAATAGAAAACCCTAGCTGTGACTTCTCCAAGAAGAATTGTCAAATGCCATCCTTGGTTTGATACAGATTGCACAAACGCCAAAAGCAAAACCTTAAGATATCTAAAACAGTTTATATTAAAAGTCACAAGTGAATCACTTGAAGATTATACATTTTATAGAAATATGTCTAAATCTTTTACAAGAAGCAAGCAAAAGCAATATGAATTAAAACAAAAAATAGACTTTTATCTGCATTACACTCTACATATACACAACTTTTCTGGCGTCTAGTAAAGAACTCAAGTACTGGTATGCACAATAGTATCATGTCTCCAAGTTGGTATGAATATTTTTCAGAATTATTTAATTTTTCCAGTTCTGTTGACCAGGTTTTATGATGCCAATGATATTGAAAAAGCTCATTTGTCATTTTGTAAATATATCCCTGGTACATCTAATTCTACTCCAGATGCAATTGTATATAACGAACTAGGAAGAATTAGTATGCAGTATAAGATATAAGCGTATTTTAAAGTATTGGCTTAGAATTCTGAAAATGCCAGATGACAGATATTCTAAATAATGCTAAGATTTACAGTTTAGATGAGGAGGGATTCTGATTGCGGGGCTAAAAATGTTAAAAAGCTTCTATTTACATTTGGATTTGGCAATGTTTGGTGTACTCAGGGCGTAAATGATGAAATACATTTCTTAGATTGTTCAGCCAGAGATGTGAAGATATTTTTAGTCAAAAGCTGCAGAATGAGACTAAGTCGATAGAAAAACTGCCCTTCTATAGGTCACTGGGACTAGAATTTACTTGTCATATTGAGAATTGTTTGGAGATAGCGATCTTTGTTATATATTCACTATGGTTAGGGTAAGGAACTTGCCAGTCAGAGGTAATAAGGGAAGATATTAAAACTATGAGGAAAGATTCTGTCAGATTTGTAACGTTAACATCGAAAATCAATTCCATTTGATTACTTCTTGTCCGCTATATGGAGAAATACGAAGAAAATATTTACTCGCCTTTGCATATAAAAATCCAACTTTAGACAAATTTAGGTTTTTTATGCACAATGATACTAGTAAAATTCTGATGACTAATTTGGCAATGTTTACTATAAAAGCCTTAAAGATTAGAGAAACCGTTTTATCAAGGACTCTTGCTACATAAGACTTTAGATCAATCTCTCAAATCTTGCTCCATGCAAGTTTTAGGGTTACGCTTAAATTCGTTTGTTTGATTACTATGTAGTATATACTTGTATCTTACCAAATTTGAAAAATGCAATAATCATTACTTTCATGTATATTACTTCCAATAGATACGATGTTCTTTTGTTACGCACTATACCATCTTTTGTACCGCATGACTTATGAATATGTATCATGGGCCTATGACCTGTATTACAAATAAACTCTATTATTATTATTTGGAGGTAAACATGTTTACTAGGTTTGAGTTCTAGATAAAGCCTTGGTTCTGACCTCATAATTTTCTAGAAACAAATTTTATTTACAGCTTGATGGAAAATTCCATATTAAATTACCTAGGTTTAGGGCATTGTGATGCCTCATAAATCACGTGACAGTCTGTATATAAGCTTGAAGTAAACAGAATTACTGATTCCATATCTTACGATCAGTCTTAATGAAGTAAATTTTAGATGTGTTCAGTTGAGAGGAAATTATTCTCTTTAATTAAAAAGTGCTCAATAAAATTTTCACTGTTTTGGAATTATTGTTAACTCAATGAATGACATTTTGGATTATATCATTGTGATACATCAAATCAGCACTATTCAAAGCTATTTGCGTATCAGCACATTCAAAATTGGAATTCATTCAGAACACCGCTGGAATTCATTCAGCATACTGTATACTTTTGGACTTGTGATATAATTTTTATGAGTATTTGGATTTAATTCACAATAGTGTAAGGTCTTATTAAATTTTCACTTGGTATTCTAGGGACATAATTATTTGTTGAAGGTTACAAAACTTGTTGACCGCTCCGGTGGCCTAAAGGTTAGAGTGTCCGCCTTGGATGCGGAAGGTCGTGGGTTCGAACCCCGGCCGAGTGATATCAAAGACTTATCAAAATGGTACTAGCAGCTGCCTCGATTGGCGTGCAGCATTAAAGAGGTTAGTGTTATGACTGGTCGGCCTGGAGTCAGGATTATGTGACTGGATGGGACATGATGCTACATATCTACGGCATGATGCCCAGTGCTAGCCATTACCATAAACTGTCACACTGCAGATATCGGAGTGATATGACTGATAAAATTGTTAAAGCTACGTTAAAAATCCAAATCACACACACACACACACACACACACACACACACACACACACACACACACACACACAAACCTGTTGGTTTTCGCTCTTTCTGTTACTTAGTTTATGGCTATAGAGTCGTAACAACGTGTACTTACAAAACTAATTTGAACATTTATAAACAGTGTACATATTCATATCCACATATTTTAAAACAATATAAATGTTCGAGATTCTTGACGAATTGAATAAGCGTATCTCAGAAGAGGGACGTGTCCTTACTGAACGCAAGTTTATAGACTGCTTTGGAGTTAATGTACATAAATGTAAATTATGAAATGATTTCGTTGGCCGAAATCATCATAAGGCGATAAAACACCATACAGTATCAATCCTATATATTCGTATGCCCGTTTTCAAACCATGCTCGATTACATTTTGACATACTGACTGACATCATCGTTAATTCCAATGTCCAACGTTTTGAAATAATCCGTGGAGATAAGGTCTCTACAACATCAGACCACTTACTTGTATTCTGTTCAGTTTTAAAACAATCCTAAGTGTATCGAAACATCACGACCGGGCGTCATATCATAATGTCAGCAATAATGAGATCGGTCACTGTCAAAACGCGCTAGCGAGTTAACTTACAAGAAAGCCTAGCAAGAGAGATTCACCGTCGGCACGAAATAAACCGATCGGGGCCTATATATTACTAAATACAAACTGCAAACTGCATGAGACGCACTACCCGGTAAGCACTTGAACTCATAAACAAAACGATACAAGAAGGAAACATTAAGTCAATGTCATAAAAATAGAATATAAGTCATAGTCTCGATCTAACAAGACATACCAAGAGGCTTTCGGCAAGGAAATATGCTGTGTGTATAAAAGCGTGTACTCAGGAACGCTCAACAAATAGCTAGTAAATCCTTTCTGAATAATAAGACAACCTTACATGCCTATCAATTCTCCAGATAACTTGGCTTAAATTTTAGCGATTATTCTCGAATATTCTGAACATTGGAACTACAAACTACATTCTACGAAGCCATCTATTATAATTCTTGGCAAGAGGAGAAAGTTCAAAAATTATAAGCTGTCCCTAACATTTGGGATTTTGATAGCACGAAATTGTGTAATCAGGTTTTATTCCGGATATTAGGAATTTGCGTCAGATATATGAATTTACAGAGTTCCTCTTGAACTTCATTAATCAATTGATTTTCCCCAACATCTCTCAGTAGGAACAATTGGTCAACATAACAAGATTTGAAAAGGAACACATTGTTGTGCAATAGACATTGTAGTTTCTTTTGTTATATTTCGACATCTACAATCGCAAATCCGCTCTTCTATAATAATGATTATAAAAGCAAATTAACCAGGTGTGTATCATCCCTGTAGGTATTAGAGCCCGGTCATTATGTTACCTTCTGTCATAGGTGTGGTCAGCGGCATACCGTTACATCATGTATGTTAACAAGACAAATTGCCAACGACTTGCGCTGGTACGAGTTTGTACAAGCAAACCAAATTTATGACGAGTCACCATTGTTAAAACGCTTCAGAACTGACTATGAAAATAGGCTGGACAAAACAACTTCACCATTTTCAGACCTGTTCATTCTAGTTTCTAGTTTGTGTATCACGAGCGTACATCGTATCCTGAAGCCCAGACATTTGTCAGAAACACACCTTTCCAATTCAGCTCCTGAAAAATCATAGTACCTATAAAACCTCATGATAAAAGCAAGGCTATTACCATTAAGGAACCATACCGTAACAAGAAACATTTCTGAGATATAGTATCGGCAATATTTGTAATATCATCAGCATAACCTGTAGCAAAAATACAGTCACACTTAGGCTTTATGTGTGTATCACTAAAACCACTGACTTTTAACAATTGAAAATATTCATTGATGTACAAAATAAGTAATGTTGGTCTAAATATATCTCCCTGACGGCTACGAACAGTGAAAGTATTACAAGACCCATTTCTAAGGCGTGAAAAGGGATATGGAGTTGTACCAAATCAAAAATTTTGAAAACAAATCAACAAAAACACAGTAGCATCGTATCTTTTTCCTTACAATATTTTAGGACACAATCATAAGAACCCTTTAGATACCTCCTAGATTTTTAGGAAATAAACTATTATCAATACCCCATTTTTGTTAATAATTTGTTAGGCCTTTCCAACAACATTAGAAAGAATGATACCACGAATCACTGTTAGGGTCATCTGTGCGTCCTCCTTGATGATATGGACAAATTATTCCTTCACACCTCTTTTCATGAAACTTACCATCCTGCAGAGTGTTTTTAAAATATGACATAATAGATATGATATTAAATGTTATAGCTTTCCAATAATCACATTTGGTCCCAGTGCTTTATTATTTTTAATGGGTTCAATTGCTTCATAAATTTATTGGGTTGTAATAATATTGTCAAGATTTGGATTATACTTCTTCTACTTGGTACAGTTCATATCGTGTACTGCATTTGTAAATATATCTTCTTGTTTAAATTGAGTACTTATTTTAAATTTATTGCTATCTTATAGTTTCTCAAAATATGAGAACCATTCTTCTAGTTATTAGTGTGCATGAAAACACACAATCAGATACCTGGTTTGGTTTGTAGAAATTAAAAACAGATTTTCATTTTCTAGCCTCCTTTACAAATCAGAGTATGTTTGCTTCAAACGTTCAAGGTGTACAAAACATTTATTATGTATGGGAGACAACTCAAAAGATACACTTAAAGGACAGTGGTCAGAATCATGATTTTTTTTTTTAAATCAGCAAAGTTCAAAATTCTGTCAAAAACATTGGGAAAAAAAACTATTCTATAAGCATCAACATTTTTATCACTTCTGTGAAGGTTCCAGTTTCAACTACCTACAATCTGCCATTTAATATATGTGTGTTATATGTTTTGTACATATTAATCTTTTTCCGAAAGTTTTAACAGATGCATCCTATAAATTTCTTGATTTTTCAAAGGTTACAATATTTAAAAATTCAAATGCAGATAAATGCATCGAAGTATCATTTTCTTGCATTATAAAATATTATGAAAGCCTATTATACTGCTAAAATCACCAGCAATAAAATATAAACATCATTTAATTAACTTAACACATCAACATTTGTAAGTTCGAACAGTGCTATATCATCGCTTTCTGTATCTATATTGTAGAGGATTAATTCCTCCGGAGACATGTATAACAGACGAAAAGGAAGATCTTTATTCATGAACAAATGACTTCTATCAACAAGCAAGAAGTAATACATCCTTGGCAGCAATATCATTTGATTGTATATAGTTTATATAGTGATATATTTTATTTTTAACATGTGTACAAATGTCTCCACAGTTTCTTCCTCAATCCGGTTAATTGTACATATGGACTCATATGATAACTTCTAGTCCATTAATAAACTGATTTCAGCTCTGAGAATTAGCCAGAGCTTCAGACAAAACAATAATATCATATTGGTTCAAAACCTTTCAAAATCGTTCTAAAAGAAGGGTTATTTTAAGCCCATTCACTCCTATTTTTCAGTTTTTGAATCACTGTGTTGAGAACCTTCTTCTCCTGGCTGCTCGCTGGTTTCAAATGCCTCACCTCCTACAGCAGCACCCGTTTTGTGTGAGAAAATTTGCTAACAATTCCTGCCTCATGTTTATACATGTCTTCTGATAGAATTTGTAATTCAAAGTGTTTTGGGTAATGTCAATTCGTGTTATATAATATTACGACTTTAGGCCGATTGTGAAACAAAGAAACTACCTGTCCGTGACATAGCCATTGCGTCACAGTCAAGTACACGGTTAATTCAAAGAGAACCTTGCCGCCGTGGTTATAAACTTTGTTTGTTTTGCAATCAGCAAGTGATGTCTTAGGCTTAGAGATCGAAAACCCCGACATTATAACATATAAGAGCTACTACCCCAGGCAGTTTTCAAAGAGACGACCGGTATCCAATCAGAACTAAGATAGTCACATTTTGGGCGGGTTTCTCACGCAGCCAGACATTATAATGTTACATCTATTTTGGAAGAATAGGTACAGGTTTTGACGTGACTAAAGAAACATCATGGTACTCGGAGACCAAATTGTGCACTGGTAAAAAAAGAGAGGAAAAAGGAATTCTAGGAAATTCGAACGAGATTTGGAACAAAGCCTTCTGAGGTAGGATATCTTCACCCGAATCTGTCTCACTTTCCTAACTAGGTGTTGTAAGATTTATACGTTATTATGTACATTTAATTAAGTAAAAATGTAATCTTCTATGTATAGCTGAATTATCAATATGTCTTAATGTAGCGTATAGCGAATTATTAATATTCAAGATTAACGTATGCAGGTTGTTAGGATAGAATCGAAGTGGATGGTATAATTTGCTACGATATTGCATCGTGGTGCAGAACTGAATTTAATAGTGAGTATGTGTTAGAACTTGTACTTGTTTTGTATTTGAATATGTAGTTGTGGATTATGCAGTTAGACTGTGTTGACCTTGTGCACATATAATTAGGCATTTTTTATATTTGTATGTGTCTTTTATTTTTTGTAAGGTAGGAAATGAATAGGAATATTGTTGCTGTTGATATTTTACTATATCGAGAATTAGGGATATGTGTGTATGTATCAGATGTCGTGATATTATTGTTGTTGTTACAGCCTTTATTATAGATAAAGCGTGTACGAAATATTTAGATGTGAATGTATGAGTTGACCTAACGATTTAATAGCCATTATGATGATGAAAGGTCTGAGAGAGTGTGTTAATTCTCTTGTGATTGAGCAAGGAGACAAACTGGTACGTTTCTTCTAATCCACAGGAAGCTTTCTGGGTGGGATAGGGTACCACCCTAAGATTAGAGAGGGGAAGACGTGGAGAGAACGGAAGAATAGGCAGTTGTGCGAAGGAGCAGGGCCGGGAGAATAGGCAGTTGTGCGAAGGCGCAGGGCCGGAGAACGGAAACAAGGATACCTGAAGTACCGAATTGGGATACAAGGCGGAAGTTGCAGATGAGTAACATAGAAGGGACACGGGAAGGAAACACTCTCACCTTTAATTTCGCGTGATGAAATAACTGGCGATTTGAATAGGTCTTTGCTTTGATTGAAAGAATTTGCGAGGAAAAATTGTGCTGTAATTGTTGAATACCGTGATATAGTTTACTAAAGTGTTATACCCTTTACCTTATTATTTTATATTTTATACACCTAGACCGCTGACTGGAAATGAATTACATAAACGAATAGAAGAGGAAGAACGAAAACAACAAAAAGCACAAAAAAGGAAAAAGAAAACAAAAAGAAAATGAAACAAAATAAACTGAGAGATTGCGTGTTCTTTAGTTTACGATTTAAGTATGCAGACTGGTTTCATTGAATAATAAACATCAGAGTCAAACAAATGACTAAGACACTTCCAGACAGAGCTTTATTATTAAAACCTTGTCAACCTTTGGTTTGGTTAATAATTTGATAATGTTACGCGAGCTTGCTTTTTACAAACACACACTAAGAAATTTCACTCATAGCTGAAATGGGTTTGTTTACAATATACATGTACTTTTAAGACATAATTTTATTGTATGTCTATAAAACATGTTTATATCATTAAAAACTTATTCCTCCAAAACTTAGGATACAATACTTTCTAATATCGAAAGATAGCTGCTTTGCTGCAAAGCTAAAAACAAAACATGTTTGTAACTTATTTAAGACGTCATATTGTATTAGCATATAGTTCATTTGAAATACGACAATAAGTTTAGTATGACTTACTGATGAAGAAGATTATCTGTGGTATTTATATTATGATCACGAAAGTTCAGATGCTTAACAAATATCGTTTTTAGCAGGTACAAATTAAAAAAGGTGCGAAGGGGAACAGATGCAGCGATTCGAAAGAATTGTTGACGTAGCAGTCAACTTCTTTATTAAACAAACAAGTTAGAAAGTAGCAACCTTAGCAAACGCGGGGCCCGATTTGGATCATTTTTATGCCCTCCCCCCGTGAGCACGGTATTATGAAATAAAGTTTTATATGATATTGAACTTAAAATTTTCTTTCATCGCTTTAAAATAACTTTTTTACTCTCTATTGATATATATTAAAAATTACTAGTGCGCATTGAACCTGTGAGTGCGTGCCTTTATTTGACCAAATCGGTACAATCGGCCAAAGGCAGGCTCTGCATACTATCAGTTTTCAATATAATACTATGACATTGTTGACATGCAGACATAGGATAAGGATAATAATGGATACAAATACACTTCAATTGTTATATATATATATATATATATATATATATATATATATATATATATATATATATATATATATATATATATATATATATATGCAATAAACTGACGACGAACAGTGCAAAACTAGTATCTAACTAGCCTGAGCGCTTTCGACTCTTAATGAGTCTTTTTCAAAGGCATATACAAAACATAGACAAAACAAACAAATAAAACATAAAAACCGTTGTGTTTGCAAAACTCTACATGGCTGTTTCTACATGAATTAAACCTTTAAATGTATTATGTCTCAACCAGCCTATATCAACTTGTTGCGGATACTAGAAAATATTTGTATTAAGCTAGAAATCGATGAGCCATAGCGACATCTATTACTTTGTGTACATTTATGTAAGCGCAAATTATATCCCGGATATTTCATTCTTATAGTAGTAATTGAAGGCTACTAAGAAAATTTAGAAAAGTTTTGAAAAGAAAATGTGTCGGCTGCAAAGGATAATTCCACTTGTGCATGGCTGTCATTTTCTAGCCTTCTTGGTTTAAACCGCTTGGTTTCAATGTTCTAAGGCGGCGTATCCAGTAAGATTCCTTTTCCGTCCTGATTTCGGAACTCCAGTTGGGGTTGTTAGCAATTGCGATAAGTGTTATATCACTGAAAGTGTGGCCAGGGGAGGAGAAGTGTTCTGCGACAGGGCTTCTGTACAGCTTTTTTTCATCCAGTCAGATCTATGAAGGTTGACCCTTTTGTGTAGCTTTTCAATTTCTCCGACATACTGAAGGCTACAGATCTTACATGTGATGAGATAAATTACATTCTCTGTTTTGCACGTTTTGTTTGGACCATGTATGTTTAGTTTTTCTCTAGTCACTGTTCTAGTAAATGTCCTGGTCTCTATCATATGTTGACAGGTTCTGCATCTTTTATCACCACAGGGGCCAGATTGACTAGGGTGGTTTTGACTAGTGATTGGCGTTAGTTTCGTCCTGACTACGATGTCCTTGAGGTTTTCTGGTCTCCGGTAGGCTACTACAGGTTTGTTCGGGAGAATTAGCTTTAGTACGTCCGACGATTCCACGATGGGCCAGTGTTTCGCGATGATTTTACCTACTTTGGGGTTGTCTGGATGGTAGGTCAGAATAAATAATATCCTATCAGCCTTTTCCTTCTTTCCATATTTTAGTAGGTCGTTGCGGTTTGTTTGTTTAGCCCTTTGGGTTGCCTCCGCAATCAGGTCTTTGTCGTAGCCTCGGTAAATTAAATGTTTAGATAGCTCTTCAGACCTTTCTAAGAATGTTTCATCGTCGGAGCAAATTCTGCGTTTCCTCAGTGCCTGGCTATATGGAATGTTCCTAATGCAGCGTTTTGGATGACAGCTGGTTGGGAGAAGATACTGGTGTTTGTCGGTTGATTTCGAGTAGATGTCTGTATGTAGTTTGTTTTCCACCAGTCTGGTTGTTGTGTCCAGGAAAAAGTGGTTTGAGTTGGAGATTTCTGCCGTGAATTTTATTGAAGGATGGAAGTTGTTTGCCTTTGATATGCCTTTCCTCTAAGACTTTGTAATCTAAGTGCTATTCCAACCTCCTTTAAAGTTTATTTCGTTTTACTTTGTTTCAACTTGTCATTTATATAGACTTTCATAATGGCCGCTTCTACGTTGTTTCCTCGAACATAGTTTCCATTCGTCTTATCCTTAGACTAAAGACCACTGAAAACCTAACTTCCACATGAATGTCCTTTATGATAGAACTGTATTTCAGTACTATCACCCACAAAGATATTAAGCAACGTCTACATGTCTATCAACTAATGCTAAATTGCTTACTGCTGCTGTTTGTACATCTTCATGATGGTACAATCGTCAATTACACATAATTATGGTATACATTTACAAGAAATTCAAGCCAATTGTCAAATTTGTCATCCGGATCTGTCGGCTCTAAAACGTCATCTCCTGTGGTAACTCTTGTTGCACAACAAAGTTCGACAGGTGATGTTAGGAGTATCTGAGTTGCACAAAGATATTTTTTTAAAAAAAACTTACATAACACAGCCAGAGAAACTTTATCTATATTTATTTCATTGCTTTTAACTTGTTCAGTACGTCTGACGCCAATTGATAGTCGAAGTACACATATGATTCTGTTCTGTTGTATCTTATTATTCTTCATTATTTCACACCGGCATTGTATGTATAACAGACACTTCATTATATTTCTCAAATGGACCAATTTATTGTTGATTTGTGATGTTTTGTTTTGTACTTTTCGTATTAATTCGAGTTTTGTAATTATTTCAAAGCCAAATATTGCACATATTTATACCTTTTTGCTTAACTACATCATTCTTATTACATCTGTCAAACTCAACTAAACTACTGCCATCTGGAAATATCAAGCTATAATTCATCTATTAATTTGAGCTAACACTTTTAAAACAGCATGTTTATGTTTGGCTTTTCCAAATGCGTGCATTGCGTGTGTGTGCGTGCGTGCGTGTGTGCGTCTTTGTTTCTGTACATATCCTGAATGAATAGAGCCACTGCATCTGTAGTAATCGCATCGTAATAAAGACAGATATGTTCCAACTCGTAGTAGAGAGTAATACCTTTTATGCTATCAGATGCGTATGCAAGTTTCTTAGAAAAACTCAAGGAAGATCAAATGGAAACAATTTACAAAGGTATGTTAGTATCTGGAAGTCCAGAGGTATTTCCAATTTATTTTTTCGTGTACTGCGAACTAAATTGCTTATATAATAGTGCTTTATGCATTACCAGCTTCTGATCTTAACTCAGAAGTAATGAAAGACATACTCCTTGACAAAAAAATCAGTTTTCTAAAGACAGAAATTTAGAGCACATCGCACCTTTTATTCAAAATATTCAACAGATCATTTCCCATTCATCCATAGCTAAGATCAACGAGTGGATGGAGACAATAACAACGTTATGTAGGTGACATTAGACCACAGTTTTACAATTTAATGATGAGACAGTGGATTTTAACTGAAATGTGCATGGTGACAACCATTAGCATTATTGTAAAGCACATTAAGCTATATAAAACACACGTTCCAGATACTAGAAGTCAGCTTGAAATATACTCATGCACAGAAATATTCTCATAATTACCTTCACTTTTCCAACATAATCATTAGTGAGAATTTTTAACGTATTAGTATCTCGAACGGGAAGATGGTTTTAATATAAAGGGATATAAAAGTTCGTGACTTTATCAGCTGTCTTACTACACAAGCATTAGATGCCTACTTTAATTCCTCTCGCGAATAACTCACAATAACAACCCCCAAACGCCTCCACAAACAAAACAAAGAAAAAAAAAACAGAATGCCATTTAAATGCAGCTAACTTTATTCAGCACAACTTCGAGCAACAACAACCGGCATTAATTAGGCCTCTGGATGGTTGTTACTCCTAATGCATTTAGAATTAAAAAAATCATATAGCAATTTTTCCAACCTGGTATAATTGATTTATGGAATATTAAAACTGAATAACAAATCTGGTATACGTGATTAATTGAATGTTGAAAGCTGAAACGTGGACCTTTTATAAACGATTTATAGACTACAAAAAACTAAATAACAGTCCTGTTATTCATATTCTATGGAAAATTAAAAACTAATGAAATGATTAGTGTTTAAAACAATAACATTTTCATACCAGGCTATTTATGTAATCTGATCATTTAAATATTTAAGCCCAGCATTTTGAGACAAAATATGTCCTCATGATGAAATAAAAAGTGACATACGTAGACATCATCCAAGTCACCACAAACATTCTTGAAATATAGGACACGATTATCATATCTCATTTGCTTCTTGTCTATTGGTATTTCATTGTCCACATACTATGAAGCAACTATGGCAGGCGTACATGTCTCATTAATTTCAAGAACAGCACAAGTCCCAAAAACACCTAATTCATAAATATATCCACATCATGAATGCTTAAAGAATAACAGCTGGAAAAGTCAAATGATAGCCTTAAGTTAAGAAATTTGACAGGGCCTATTTACAATACTCTCCCCTGCCAGCTAAAACCCCTTCTCTCTCACCACCCCACTACCAACACATCGTGTATGTTAATAGGCATG
This sequence comes from Megalonaias nervosa, assembly GCA_016617855.1. NCBI lineage: Eukaryota > Metazoa > Mollusca > Bivalvia > Unionida > Unionidae > Megalonaias > Megalonaias nervosa. The sequence goes on along the minus strand of JAECUM010007338.1, from coordinate 39,442 downwards.
GATATTTGATTTTTTAATTCATTAATTCAATATTCTCTCTTTCTCGCTGAAGGTTTCAGTAAATTTGGAATCATTGGGGTTTTGAAGATATATTATAAGTGCTTTCTAACCATTAAAATGCACGAGACGTGGCGTATTGGGCTCTGGGATCAGCGGTTCCTTAAAACAGAGTACATGCTGTTAGATTAAAGGCCATAATTGGTAATCGACCGATAGGAGAATAAAGGGCCGCAAACATACTATGGTTAGTTTCGCCAATCTCAGTGTTACCATGGGAGAAATCCTATTGCTCTGTTCATCCTTGCTGACTTCCATGCCAGAAATGGTGCTGTTCATAGCCCATGGCCAACATGCTTGAGATATTTCGGGAGGGGGAAGCTGAATGAGAGCGAACAGCGCCTCCTAGAACTCTGTTACAAAAACAGTCCTGATTCCATCAACACTTTCTTCAGGACCAAACCCCAACAACAGGTGTCCTGAAGACACCCCAGGTCCAAACATTGGCAACAGCTTGATCTCATCCTCACAAGACGCTCCAACTTAGCAGCGTACAGATAAAGCGCAGTTGTCATAATGCAGACCGTGACATTGATCATTCCCTTATGTGCAGCAAAGAGAAGCTCCAGAAAAAGAAGTTGCATTACTTCAAGAAAAGAAAGACTTCAAATTGACACAAGCAAGACCCGCCTATAAGAGAAGGTTCTTGATTTTGTCAGAAACATTGTGGAAGCCCTTCCCAGCGCCGCCAAAACAAATGCTACTGAAAAATAGAAACATCTTAGGGACACTATTTACACTGTCGCAACTTCAGCATTTGACATAAAGCGTGGAAAGTCAAATGACTGGTCTTAGGCTCACTCAGAAGACATGTTTCATGTTATAAAGGAAAAACAACAGGCTTTTGCTGCTCAAATAAACAGCACCAACTGAGAAGAACATCCAAGGCCTCAGGACAACCGTAAAAATGTTCAGCAGACTGCACGGCGTAGTGCGAATCATTTCAGAGAGTTGTTAAGGAAACCCTTCCCAGCGCAGCCAAAACATATGCAACTGAAAAATGGAAATATCTCAGAGACACTTTGCAACAGCCACAGAAGGTATCAACCTCCGTAATACATCAGACGGGAAGCTTCTCAACCTTTCCAGCAGCCACCACCTATTGAAAGGAGGTTCTCCAGCGACTCAGATGTTTTGGATAGTGTGTATAGGGTTTTGGATAGCATAGGTGGTGTGTGATAATGTGTTTAAGAGATTTCGTCTAATTTTGTTTAAATTCTATGCTAACACAAGGGGTTTTGGATTGTGTATGTGGTGTTGGATGGTATATATTGTGTGATGGATAGAATATTTGTGAGATTTCATTTGCTTCCTTTAGACTCTAAGCTAACATGTTTTGGATAGTGTGTATAGGTGTTGCATGGTGTAGGTGGTGTGTAATAGTAAGTTTGTGAGATTTCATCTATTATTTTTAAAAAAACTCAATAGAAATACAGTGGGTTTTGGATTGTGTCTGGGTTGCTGGATAGTATAGATCTTGTGATGGATACTATGTTTGCTGAATTTCATATAATTGATATCAACCTTTCACCATTTGGTCTGATAGTTTGTGGTGTGGAGATTAAAAAAGGCGTTTTGAATAGTGTGTATGGAGTATTGCATGGTATAAGTGGTATGTTAGATACCAATTGAGGTCAGCCACTTGTTACACTGTTACCGATTTGAGGTTGCAAACCCTGTTGAGACTATAAACCGTCTGAGGTTGTAAATTTTCCACGTTAATTCCCTGTCTGAGGCCATAACATTTTAGGTTAAAATATATGTATGAGATCATATGAACCTCAAGAGGCCAGTCTGATTAAAATCAGATCTCAGCATTCCTATGTGAAGATCTCACAGCGATCGCTTAGGGTCATGTTCTGGTGACCTATGAATTAGCTAATGGAAATATAGCTTTCAAAAATCTGAAAGTTAATCAAATCGGTATGCTCTTTAGCCACACTTCTCAGTCTCCCAAGCGCGATGACTTCGTCTGATTGGCTGATAAAATTAGCTATTATGGCAATAGGTCACCAGAACCTGATCCCTAAGGAATCGCTGTCAGATCTTCATGTAGAATAGGGGAGATCTCATTTTAATCTGATTGTCCAAGAGGCCCATATGACTACCGACGATTACGATGGATAATAACATAAGAAAATGTACAAATTGTACATTTTAGACAAATGGTATTGGGACAGTTGAGCTCCCTGTTGGAACACACACACACAGACAGACACACAGAGGATAGATAAATAAATATCACATTTCTGAAGAAAAAAAATGGATTGCCTTTCTATACTGAAAATGTTTATTCTTCCCGAATTACTGCATTTATATTTCGCATTATCAGCCGTATCACCAACTCAAAGCGACACCAATCTAGTCTCGGATCCAAGACAGAGAACATCTTGTGTTTTAAAAGAGAATCACATGTGCAATATAATTTTTCTGGATAATGTTAATAATAATAAAACAACAACTGCGAATAACCCCAACACGGTTACTTAGGGAGACTGAATCTTTTCTCCTTCTTTTTATAAAATTCTTTAAATGCAAACTGCCTATTTAAAAAAATCCCGGATATATTCAAACTTCATAATATTTTTAAAACATACTTTCGATAGTGTGTCGAACGACAAGCTTTAGTATCCAACTGATATTAATTTGTATTGCACATGCATTTACTCTTATCTGATTGATCTTGCATTCAATGCAGATGTTCAATAATCCATATTTTATTATCACACACCCAGATTCGAACAACTTAGGCGTCTTCTTTGATATGCATTGAATGGAACTTTCATAAATTCCAAATCATATTTAAAAAGCATAAAAGAGGCGGTATGTAATAAATATAAAACCGCATTCATGTTTTGTTCTGAGTCGGGGAAATAACTCGCTTGATATAGATTATGAATACGTCTCGACATGACGGTCTCCACGTATCCCTACACCATCTCAAACATGATCTCTCCGCTGTCTAAGAATAAAACACGAACGCAGTATATATATATATATATATATATATATATATATATATATATATATATATATATGCAGAGATAGAGAGAAACAAATTTTAAAAAAATAAATCTATTAGAAATTGAAATATGTTTAGAGACAGGCCACAGTTAAACCTTTGTGTTGAAGGAACTATCGACTGGAGACTAATCTGGCAGTTTTTTTCAGTATCTTAAAAAATCTAGGTCCTTAATACAAATGTTTGCTCTTTTCTGGTCATGTTCATTTGCAAATAATGTAACGAAATGAAAGTGTCGTCGCTAAAAGATAGTATCCAAATATGTGAATTTGATCTTGAGAAAAGTAAAACAATATTGAATCAAACTTTCATTTCAAACATTTTATAAATAAAATTAGCAAAAATTGAAAATAAAAAACAGGATATTTCTGTTTTCTTTCTTTCCAATACAGATCGTATATTGTGACTTCTAGCTCTATAACGTCTCGAAATGTAAGTGTTAGAAAGCATTGTAATAGAACGCAACAACAAAATTGAATAATTTTGACAAATAAAATGTACGGAATGCACATTCATATGTTTCGAGTATTGCGTGTGGACCTGTAAATGATTTGCACCTATTAATGTCTTATATATTACTATGCACTTAAAAACACTTTAAAGTGAAAAGCTTTTAGATACTGACAAGACCCCTTTATCACTATCCATCTTTCTTAGAACAAGTGTTTGCAACTGACTGTCCATTCATTTAGCATAATGCATGTATTCTTTTCAACTCACGAGGATGCATCTTCCCCACCTCCTCTTCCTGCTGTATCGATTGATTGAAATTGCTATCAGAATGACGTACTAATGTACTTGACTCTTGCAGGTGCCATGGAAGAGGAGGGGACAATAACGACAGTAGCATCAAACAGTTATTGATGAAGAATAACAGGTTAACTACTTCTCATTGACTGATTGCGAACTGGCAAGTGCTATTCAATAAAAGGCTGCGAAAGTTTACGTACGCAATAGTAAATCGTTAATATTTTCTCCATTTGCGTCGAAGTTTATCAAGTTAAATATCAATATGTCATCAATACCCTATCATGTATTTTTGACAGTGCAATTAAGCAGTGGGGAAAAACGATGTTAAATCTAAAAAACCTAAAACAACAATAGTTTTCAGTTTGGAATGGATAAACTATTTCTTGATCCACAAACATATTCAAGCTTTAGGGCAATGGAGAGTTAATGTGTGGTCTATGAAACAAGGTCAAGACTATACCATACAACATTGTTTTCACAGATCATGTGCCAATGATGCGTGATTTCAAATGCCTTGCATATGTTTCAATTTGACGTAGCATCTATACCTAATTTTCAATTTTATGTTATACCTAGGCCTAATTTTCAATGCCAAGAAACAATTTGGCTTGTTTAGGAATATCATGCAACATTAACATTCTGTCATGCAGTCGTTATTTGAATTCTTTTAGTAGCTTCCAATTCCCACATTGGTACAATAATTCTATGTATTATTATAAAACAGCAAAAAACAATGAAATCATTTTCACTAATCTAAACATTCATTTGACGATAAAATCCAAGCATTATAAAATCTTATTCTCATAATGTCAACTAACGCCCCTAATAAATCGAAATTTAAACTTATTTATTGAACTTGTTTACGCATTTTATCTCAAATAATAGTTGAAAACAATTTTTAATACTAATAATAAAAGGACTTTGAATGATTAGGCTAGTACACATTTTAGCTAGTCCTCTTCTAGTTAGGGGGATTGTAAATAATAATAATAATAAAACAGGATACGTTCTTTATGGAATTGTGGTGAGTACCAGTTTTTTCTATAAGTTGTGAGCTGATAAAAGGAACTTTCTATACGCCCAATTAAGTTTTCAAATATGTTATATCCTCTGCATCATCAAAACTGTTTTGCTTGAGAACAGAACAGAAGAGAATATAGCAAAACATTTATTATCCACAGGTAATAGCCAATTGTGAGAGAACGTTTTTGAAGATCAAAATGACATTATACGGTCTTATTTCAATCTTAGAGTTATATATTTTTGATAATCTTCAGATTTAAATATCGGTGTCATTAATGAGTTACTGGGGTGACTTGGAGTTTAGCTCTTACATGATAGCCATAGAGTTAGATAATTTCATAATTTTATCTCAGCTTCTTGCAATGCGAAATGAACACATTAATGTGCATGATGCTATCACCTTTTATTTATTATCGATCCAATTTTCTGTGCTTCAATCCTATTTAAATCTTTAGGAAGAGCAAAAGCTGAAAATTGCATGCTACGTAGAATAATTGCAATCGAATAGCATTTTATTTTCTATTATTCCCTACAGGATGAATAATTCTGAAAATGTAGTAAACAGTTTTAAATGAAGCAAAACGCTGTGGAAATAAAGGAATAATTTAAACAAAAACATGTCATTTCCTGTGGGCGCATTTCTTTAAATCAGTAAGTCAAACCAACGTTCAATAACACGACGATAAAAAGCTGCAAGTGTTACTACAACATTATTTTGTGGCCCTGAGCCCGAGAGACCGAATGGTCTAAAGCGCTCACCGTTCCGGTTCACTGCCATCTCACCTCTGTCTGTGTGGGTTCGAGTCTCAGGCTCGGCTAACGTTGGTACGTGAGAAAGCTTGCCAGTAGCTTCTCGTGGGTCGGTGGTTCTTCCCGAGGTTTTCCAGGGTTCGTTCTCCATCAGTTATACTGGCCGCCATGTATAGCCTATCTTGTGCTCAAAAATGGCGCTAAACCCTACAATAACAACAATATTATTTTAAGATTTGAAACACGGATAACATCAAGAGCTGATGTTTGTATCTTTCATTACACACTCAAAACTGACCGTGACCGAACACGTGCCATTAAAGGTTGATTATCAATTTCAATTAAATTCGCCGAATCTTCATTTTAAAACCCTTCATTCAAGATCTTATCGACGCACCTTTACGATAATTGTCTTTTAACTGATTATTTTTCCATGTCCTTTGTCTGCTTTTGTTCGTGTAGTTATATCTCTAATTATCTCACCAATCAGTACAACTAATGGTTAAAGGATGTATATATCCAGTGATGTTGATTACTTTACATTGAAAGAATGAGAACCACAAATCATCAGCTACCGACAAAACATGCCGTAGATAAGTGACGATAGAAAGCAAAACAAACGTTAAGAATTAAAGCAGTTCGCTGGGTCTGTATGAAATACTTATTCTTTATTTTAGTCACACAATATGCTGATGTGCCAGTTTTGAATCACAAAATAGCATTCGTATATAATTGTCGATATATAATAACATCGAGGGCTTTAAATGTGTGCTTAAACAAAAATTTGAAGAAATCATCCTGTAATGAAAATTATCGTCTCATGGCGCTGACTTCCATTATGCATGCACATATATTTCGCACCCATGAGACATGAAAATGTAACTGTTTGCTAACCAGAAAAAAACTATCAGTTTTTCTAACCTTACTTTTCTATCTCAGTCTAGTTATCTCAGACCTGTCGTCTCAGTTATGGTGTCTTCGATCTCGGAACTACTTTTAAAAAGAAACTTGATATCTTCTGCAGTTCCTGACGATGATGTTATAAAATCCACACACACACACACACACAGAGACACACACACACACACACACACACACACACACACACACACGCACACACACATATATATATATATATATATATATATATATATATATATATATATATATATATATATATATATATATATATATATATATATATATATATATATATAAAACAAAATGAAATTCACTCATAAATCATCTTAATGTCTCTCCAGCTTTGATAAAACATTTTGACACACATACATGCACACACAAACAAGATATTTAATACTCCGGACACACAGGCAATACATATCACTGACCACACATAACCAAACTCACTCAAGTGCAAAACAAGCAAAAAGCAGAAACGTGTTATGTCAAACTGGTTCTGTTTAACTTTGGCGAACACCCACAATCCGACCCATTTGAATCAAATATAATAATACGAATGCAAATGTAAACACCTGTATATACCAATCAGAATGGCTAATTCATCAGTCCACATACTATTCCACTAAAAAGATTTTTAGGTAGAGTATCATTGCACTAGTGATAGCAACACTTGCCCTATTTCCAGGTCAGAAAATATAAATTTCCAAGAAAGTCATGAACTACAGATTTCCTTATGTCACTACACACTTCGTTAGAACTGTACCTTTTAGAAATATTGTACTGCACAATATCGAACCGTTGCCATCGTAGAACATTTTCCATATTAGAACTGATGAAAGCTAAAACTTTACCGTATAGAAGATATTAGTTATTTGTTGTTAATTTCATAAAACATCCATCAATTGAAAGTGATAATACAGTAATAATATCAAATGTTTTATGTTTTTATTTCTCCTGCGTAGAACTTGTGTACTTAGGACCGACAGGTCACCCCATTGCCCTCATTAACATATTCGTCTTAATGCGCAGTTCATGTATTTGACAAAAAAGCACGTTTCACGATGCGCTCATTGCGCAATACTTCCAGCACATAACAATTGAAACTTTTTTCTTCATAATTTTTTTTTTGCTTTTCTAACAGCGGTATATATAGCTACATTCTACTTAAATAATTATTTAGATTTTCATACAAGAGTACAAAACCTGATGACCTTTAGAAAGAGAGAGAAAAAATAATAGTACCTGATGAATATTATGTTTTGAATCTGCTAACTAAATTGCAAGAGTGCAGGGTTATTTTAACTTATTTGGAAACAAATGGGTGTGAAAAATAATCTATGTCGGTGTTTGCACCAAGACAAGGAAATCCCAGTCACGTGGTTAAATTATTTGTCTTGTGGGGAGACAAATAATATAACCCCTTGACTGGGATTTCATTGTCTCTGTACAAACCCCAGCATAGATTCTATTAATCTCAGTATGGTTGTCTGTCAGGTTGTCACAGTCATGGTGTCCACGCGCTAGGAACTACTTTTAAAAAGAATAAACCCTTGTTGTCTTCTGCTGTGCCTGATGGAGCTGTTGTAAAATCAAACAATAACAGATGTACAGATATATAACAACAATAAATTAACCCATATAGCAACTTAAGATCTCTCCAAATCTGACAACACACCATGCAAAACATTTTGAGAGAGACAGACATACACACGCGTTCTTGAAACTTTGTCAAACACCTCAACCAGCCCCAATTAAATTAAACATAGTAAGCAAACAAACACTCCTGCACTGATGTTATGTATATTTAATTTGCATTGCTTGTTTGTTAGTTTTTGTTGTATTGTTTATTTCATTATTTCATTATATGCTATTTGATGTAACATTGTATGTTGGACCTAACGTTGTTCAAAATCAATTTTATTTTCTACTTGACATGAATAATTGATTTTTTTATTTTATTCTTTAAACAACTAATTACATAGCTAAAATATTCTCTATGTGTATGGATTTAATGTCAAGATCATTATTAATAGAAATAAGTATGTTTATTTGAGTCTGGGTCTGAGTTATTGGAATTCCTCTACAATTTACCTGGTGTACCTGACATTTTCCAGGTTATCTCTAGAATACAGTTAATTGAAAATGGTTGAATGATTTCTTGACTTTTGTTATATGTAATATCAGGCGAATATTTTCTCAGTGAATTTAATTCATCTACGCAATTATTGGTTTGTTTTTCACATGAGTTCATATATTCCACATGTACTTTGAAGTATGAGGAGGGCAATTGTACGCTAATTCGATTGTCACAAACCTAAGTGATTAAATACGCCTAGCAGTCAAAAGTAAGCTCAGCTGTGTGTTTAAATCAAGGACTAATCCCAGCGCCTAACTTTGTAGTGTGTGTGTGTGTGTGTGTGTGTGTGTGTGTGTGTGTGTGTGTGTGTGTGTGTGTGTGTTGGGTTTTAACGTAGCTGTTAAGAATCCAAAACTGCTTGAATATGATTGGTCAGGTGATTATTAACTGACTCATTCATTAAGAAGACTTAAAAATCCGTTTATTCCTATGAAAGTTTTCTTTACAGTACAAATGTTAAGGACCAGCATTTCAGAGAAAGAATTTACTCCGATATAACATACTCGTAGTGTATAGAACATGTATTCAATAATCAAGAGCATAATTTGCGGACTGTAAAGCAATTATACTTTTAAATTGCTATCTGGACAGTAAAGCAATTACACTTTCAAACTGCTAGCTGGACAGTAAACGTAACTATAATAACTATCGTTAATATTCGGTACATAGACGTATAATCAATTTAAACGAAAACTAAGACTAACCCTGAACTCTATAAAGTGTGTGATACTTAAAGAAATAATTTGTTAAAAAGAGCGTCTGAGGATTGATATAAAACACCATAATAATAAACATTAGTTAGGATAGAGATGTAAATATGTCTGACACCCCTAAAGTTTACTTCTCTCTAGAATCTATATGCTAAAGTCAAGAGCAGTTTTGTGTTTAAAAATAAGTTGTATGCAAATGGTATAATCCAGCCCGCCATAATCAACCATCAGCTTAGATTAAGTTCGGCGAGAAGAAATGAAGTTGTGTATATTACATGGAACAAAATGCGCTTTACACACGAGAATTGACCATTTTCTGTCTACATTAGGTATCTAAATAAGTCATTCCTTGTTTGAGATGCAAAAGTTTTACTGAAAATAAATGTAGAAAAATAGAACATTATATGTTGTGAATGCTATTACAACAACCATTCTGTACAGTAAAAGACACTTGAAAGCAACATTATTTTTTTATCTTAAAAAGTATTTTTGATCACACCCAGTAGAAATTTAGAATGCCACAAATGTCATTAGTGCAAGACGATGAAACAGGCTTCGGATACGATTAGCAAAGACAATCAATGCAATTTCGAGAATGAGATGTTTATTTATCATGCAATTGAACAATGGATGAATCCGACACCATACTCGTGGGCATGAAGTCCATCAACGGTTTTAACAGAACGATGCGCACCGAGTTGAGCCACTGATATAAGAAAATGATATTCTTCCCTAAGTAGAATTAATAAGATCATTCAACTTCAATGATTAATCAAAGAAGAATGAACATATGGAACTTATAAACAAACATGATCGATATATCCATTTACCAATGTTTCGAATTTAAATCTAAACATGAACAATGTTTCATCTATCTCTAAGGGTATGAAAGTCCAGAATTTGTACACAATTATGAATAATGTTTCATCTATAACCAAGGATACCAAAGAAGATAATCAGTACGAATATATGAAGAGTGAAATAATGTGTCACCAAAAGTAGGGTACATATGTTATTGTTCAGTGTTATCAAATTATTGATTTCACTCGTATTGGGATATTGAATATTGATTCAACAAGCAAGAGTGTATGTGTCATGGCGTCCAGATGACGATCACAAGATTTCCGGTTTCACAGCTCTTTTCGATTGGTCAAGGAGACACAGCGCAAAGTCCACCCCAATCCCTTAGGATTCTCCCTATTCCCTACAAACTTGTTGGTCCTGCATTGCGAGTACACAAATACCGTCCTCCAACCCAATGTCGCCATTGACAGCAGCATATGGATCATGCGAAACCCCACATTTCTACGACACCCGATACAAAATCAGTTAAAATATAATGGACTAGTGTAGTATATGAGACATGGTTAAATATGAATGCAATGATATACGCTACTCATACGTGCTCATGAATTTGCTTCATTCTTATTAAATCATTTCATCGGAACTACTGTTCATGATCATTATTATAATAACCAGTTCGTACATTAATATCTGTCCGACAAGAATATTATCACTTACTTTTAAAAGCTCCAACATTACACATCACTTAATGCATTCAACAGATTAAATGAATTCAGTTTGTGTATTCAGTTTAACAGACTATAGTGTATCTGATAGCATGACGTTATATGACATAGGTCTGACTATCTGCAGAAATTTAGAATAAATACTGGAACATGTATTAAATCAAACAAGTCTATAACATAACTTGGATAGCGAACAAAACATTCAATGTTATATTTGCCTAAAGCAAAGATAACAAATATCAAGTCGTATGCGACAAGTTGATATAATTAAATTATCAAGAACTATAATTGCTATGAATCAGCCTGCTTCACCAATCCACGACCTGTTGTCAATGCAACAGCATCGGTACAACATCTACACCAATTTGCACATGAACATAACATAAGAATACCAAGAAGTACGAGAGAAGCTGACACACGTAATATTAGACGAGTTTGAACAAATCCGTCGTCGTATTCAAGATGAACAAAACCGTCATCGAGATGGATAAAAACGTATTGCATCTGCTATTGCTACTGAAACTGCTGAGTATGTTCGTACAAAAGCACAGCAAGCACAAGTTCCTGAATTTAAGTTTCATGCACGTAGTGGTGAATTAGAAAATCACGTGTCGATTATCCAACTCCTATACAAACCAGATAAAGACTCTCGACAACTGTTAACAAATATGATTCCTGGAGTTAAAGCAGATATTGTTCTTAGTGTCATTTGACGAAGATGGATCTAAAACGACCACACCGTGGATTCAAAGCAGTTCTTGCACAATCATAAGCCGTAGAAATTGACAAAGGTATTGAAAAGATTCTCAAGACATTGGAGGAATATCCGAATACAAGATCGGGATGGACTCTCAAAAGATTGGCCCAAGTCGAGGTACATATCTCTCCATATAAACCGTTAGGTGGATCCAGTTACATACCAACACTAAGGTGTGTTCTGCCAAGGTCAGATATAAAAGTTAAAAACGTTGACAACAGATGTTTTAAATGGACAATTTTACCAGCGTTATATCCCGCTACTGTAAAAACAACCAGCGTCAAAAATACCTGCAGCAACTGGGTGAACTAAATTTTGGCAAGGTGACAACGGCCACATCCAACAAATTTGAAACACTTAACCCAGGTCTCGTCGTTAATGTGTTCACTTGGGATAATGGATTGAAATCTGCTTGCACTATTTCCACATGGATAACATGAACGAATCCAGACTGATTTGCTGTTGCTGAGTGATATGAAAGAAACAGGATCTGTATCTCATTACGCATGGACAAAGAATATTTTCTCGGATGCTTAACCGACAGAGCAAGCACACACGTAAGCAATATCCTTGCAGAGGTTGCATACATGTATTTAACACCCAACATCTGCTTACCTACCATAACGTTTACTTTGGTGGGATTAGTGAAAAACCGCAGCTGTCATTAATGGCAGAACCAGGAAAAAACATTCTCAAATTCACTGCAGTACAACGAAAGTCCATTTTATCATCGACGAGGACTATGAATGTTTCAACATTTCAGTGGAAAGTTCTGATTCCAACAACAACCAAACAATGCAAGTCACTGAACAAGTCCAATGCGGGTTTTGTTATAGAGTAGTTAGTTGTGACGTTCAAACGGAACGACGAATGTTGTTTCGTGGTAAGGATTCAGTTGAGGTGTTTCTTAATTCGATGGAACTTAGAGCGCAATGGATTTGACAACAGCTCTATTCACCAGCAGACGTGACTGTGACAATATTCGTGAGTTTTCCGCAGCCACGCATTGCAGAATCTGTGAAGAAGCTTTCACTTATATCGAGGGAACTGAATTTCTAAAGTACATGATCACTATCATATCAACGGTGCGTACAGAAGAGTCGCATACAACGCATGCAATTTACAGTTGTGAATTTACCCAAACATACCAAATATCTCTGTAGTGTTTCATTGCCTGCGTGGGTATGATGGTTACTTAATAATGCAATAACCCAAACGTGGACGAGTAATGACCCAACTGCCCCTAACAGTTACATCATGTATCTAAATGCCAATAGCCTCTTTGGCTGGGGAATGATGCAACCGTTGCCGGTTGATGGTTTTCAGTGGATTGATTCCATACAGATTAACGTGCAAAAACGTAAAAATTATTACAGCATCAACAGCGACCGCGGATATTTCTTTGAAGGTGATCTAGAATACCCTGAACATTTACATGTACACAACGATTATCCGTTTTTCCAGAAGATTTGTCGGTGCCTGATAGGCGGTTGTCACCGTATCTGTGCGAAACTCGTTTATGAATCCGGACGTAAATGCACTGGATGTACCAAACTAGTATCAGGTCTTAGGATGAAACACCATTATGTGGATAGAGAGTTTAAATGCACTGTAAATAATTAAGTTTTTTTTTTAATTTTAAAATTGAATAAATTTAATTGTTGTTAGTCTATAAAATTTGCTTGGAATTAGAGTGTCTTCATTCTGGAAGTAGGGCGCAAGAAAAGGGTAAAATACTGGTCCAAAACCTATGATCTATTTCGGATGTAAAGAAAAAAAAATTGCCTATTACTGCTGTTTAGATCTATTCATTTTGTTTCTTAAAACATTTTTAAAATTTAAAAGCTAAAAAGTACATAATCATATATGCAATGCAGACAGACCGATGATGCAACTGCACATTATAAATCTATGTACATGGGGATTTTCAGCTGGTTGTACCATATAATTCAAAATATGCAAAATGCGTAATTAATTTTTCTAAACATATATATTAAAAATTGAAAAGAATATGTGGATAGAAAGGGGTTATATAATAAATACAATACCACATAATTGCTTTGTTCAGATACGGGCTATCAACATAGATATTGACCTGACAGCCATGACAGCCTTTCCGCCCACTCATAACAAAATACATATGTAGTATTGTCTATGGATCAGCTAAAATTACTATCTTGGTTTTAAACATTTCCTAGCTAAAGTTAGGAAGTCTCCCGATCATAAAATTGTTTTGTACTTTGAAGTTCTAACTGTTGTACCAGTTATAAATTTTGTCGTTCCAAATAAATTGGCAGTTGGGTAATCAAAGAGTATTTTGCATACATTTCAGATGTTTCTTTCCTTACCTTCTTTATCTGAGCCATGTCTCGTGACCTGCGATTTGCTTTACTGTACCCCTGTATTAGCTTTATAAAGCATCTATACATTTTCTGATTTCATTTTGAGTCAACTGCTTCACAGTCTTGTTCTTAAGAGTCTGATAAACAGTTTCTCTGTCTGATCAAGTTCAAAGAATTCAATATTTTCCTTTCCCGCGATTTCGTAAAGTTCCTGTTAACTTATATTTTTATGCTTTCGCACCTTGACTATTTCTCTCTACGTCATCTCATATTTTTGTTTCACTTTTTTAGCAGAAACATATCTTGAGAAACTATGTATATCACTGTCAAAATATATTTATATCCATTATTATCCTTTTCATATGCTTGCATGTAGCCTATGTTGGTTCGCCACTGATCCTCCATCTGACTAATTTGAACTCTTTGGTAGGAAACTCTTTTCTCTCTTTCTTGTGCAAAGTGTAGGGAGATCGTTCAGTTCAATATTATTTTCAATCTGTGTATTTTATATTCGTTTGGTAGCGTGCAATTTTGGTGCCTTTTTTATTTATATTTTGGAGGTAGCTGAACTTTTTGATCTTAGTAAAAAGTCTTAAATAGGGTGGCTTGTCTGGCTCTGCTTGTTCGTGAGGCTAGGCCGTCTCAGACATAGATAATTTAAAACGGTAAAACTTATATAAGATCCAGAGAATACTTTACTTGATAATCTCTATATATCTGATTAGGGAGAAATAATACATACATACATACATACATACATACATACATACATACATACATACATGCATGCATGCATGCATGCATGCATGCATACATACATACATACATACATACATACATACATACATACATACATACTTATACAAACAGTTATACAATAGGCAAAAGAAATTGTGTTTTAGGCAATAGAGAATAGGCATCTTTTCCAGACACATGAGTGGCCCTGAAAAGGGCCTTTAGTTTGTTTGTTAACACCATTCATTTAACATAGAGTGCATCTCACTGGTCGTCTTCTCTACCTTAAACTTTGTCTGACATCTGGACCGCAGATTAAGAATCGCTTCAGAAAGCCTTGCCTCTCCACATGGATTCTTCGTTTCCAAAGGGCCTTCTTTATGATCTTGGTAATAGCCCATGATGATTTGACATATATGGGATAGTCCGGGTTGAACAGCATTGACAATAGGAGGGTCGACGATTCTACGTTAGTCCACATCTTGTGACGAGAATAGGTGAATGGAGTGAGGTGATCCGCGGTTATTTACAGTGAAAGAGCGGATCGAAATGGAATGACTTCTTTCACCAATCCTAACACGCGTTCAAAGTTCAGTCACAGAGCGCAGTCTGTCTTCCCATCCGAAGAGAGCTACCTGTAACGTCACATTCCCTACATTGGTGAGCTAGAGTCTGTGCGCAGTGAATCGATGTAACAGAGTTAGAACATGACGGAAGCTACGAAGACGATGAATTGAGGTGGACCGGCTGTGGAGACGAGGAGTGATGGCATAGCAGCGGTTACTAAAACAACCACAGTCCTATTTCCAGAAGAGAACGATTTAGGACTTAGCGGATTCTCTATCTTTACAAGAATATGTTCTGGTACCAATACCTTCGCCGCTTTCTCCTTCCTTTCCGTACGTTCAGGATTTTAAACAGAGGCAGAAAGAATAAATGGAGAAATGTTTACAACAGCAGAAAGAAGCAGAACAAGCCTTTCTCATTCAATAGCAGCAGCGAGAAGAAGAAGAGGAAAGAAGAAAAAGAGAGGAAGAAGAAGAAGCAGAGAAGAAACAAGGTCTAAGAGAGAAGGAGGACAATGAAAGTCAAACAGTCACGGTACTCTTAGACATTTTTGCAGAGTGAAGTAGTCTGAAACAAATGTATCAGACTTCTTTAATACGACCCAAGAGAAAAAGACCTTCCCGAACCAAACACGAGAATCCCGTTAACACTCCCACTACGCCTGAGACACCAACACTAGTGATTTCTACCAAATCATCAACAGTAGCAGGTACAGAAGTAAGCCTTGGCCGTGGCAAAGGGATAAGGCAGGTAAATCCCATTACTTCCCGTTCCTGAGTTTGTTTGTTTTTTAAAAGAAAAACCACTCAATGGTTCTTCAGAGGGCCATCCACCTCTTTCGAAAAGAGACTACTCAACATTTGCCAAAGTCAAATAAAACTCAAATCCCTTTTTTCCCATGATGTATGTGTGTGAATGCGAGAGTGTAGTTTCTTATGATTATAAAATGCAAAACCGAGAGACACTTACGTTTTTCTTTCTGGTCTATTCTCATGGAAGTTACAACCAAATTTCACAACACATCACTTTAAAAAAGTTCATTAGTCTCTTCTTTTCTTTCACTCTCTCCTTTTCTTGAATTTCTTTACTCTCACAGGTTTTTCCATCTCCTCCTCTTCTTCCTCACTTTCTTCTCGTCTTCATTTCTTCTCTTTCTCGACGGGTCTGGGTTCTTCCTTTTCGGAGGGTACCTCTTCTTCCTGTTCGGAACCCCTCTCTTCCTCCTGCTCCTGTTGTTTCTTAGGGCAGTCTGAAGACCAATGTCCTTTCTCTTGACAATGATAACAGGTATCTTGACCTTTGTTTCTTTTGGCGCCTGTCTTGCTTTGACGTTGTGGACACTATGTGGCCCAATATCCTTTCTTCTGACAGATATAGCATGTGTCTCAACTTTTATCTCAAAAGGAGGGGGAGTAGTCGTCAACTTCTCTGAAGAAAACCTTCCTTTGACGCCTCGCAAAGCTCTGATCAGAAGTTCGATCTGTGTTGGCTCTTCCATCTTTTTTGAAGGATTAAGAGTGAAATGAATACTCTGAATGAAGACACGGACCCTTTATATATGGAAGACACTGACCTTACATTTATATATAGGGAATCATGGCGTTTAAAATTGAGTTATTTGAATTTGACATTTTGCAATCATGTTGAAAAGACCGCATGATTTCGTGAAGAAAGTCGAAGAAAGTAAGAGGCAGAAACGTGACCTATCGCCTCGCACAGTAGCTGAACTCTTGGCTCAAATCCATGCCAGACCCAGAGAGTCTAAGCCACACCAAAGTAAACTGCCAGTATCCCCCGAAAAATATTACCACATTCACGAAACAGATAAACTCTCCTCTAGAAAATTTAGAAATACGGCCTACACGGAAACGGTGAAATTTAAAGATTTCAGGTCCGACGGACCGCAGAAGAAAACAGAGGGGTTCATCACTGATGTGTGGGATTCTTTGTTAACCACACTGAAACGACAATGTCCTGCCAGATAAGACGATCGCTTAACACTTTGCATTGTAACAACAGCTTGAAGACACTTGTTGAGATCGAGTTTAGCAGCCCAGCAAAACTGACACCTTCCAGTCATCGACAAGATTCAACACGTGCAGCAATCAAACGACCAGTTTCACATTACCGAAGGAAAAGTGACACTGTACATGACACACGTTTCTCTTCCCAAAGGGATCGGAACAACGCAAAAAAGCATCAAATGTAGCCTCGTCCAGATTAACAACACTCAAGACAAGATGTGTTTAGCCTGTCATAGGACGAACGTATGCCGATAAGAACGACACGGCAGAATGGAAAAGAGCCTGGAACACTATCGCCAAATCGTGGACTTGGAACACGAACACTACATTCAAAAATACCAACCCCAACAGGAGGAGGAAGAAAATGACAAGAAGAAAGGGAATTTCATCGTTTTCGATTTAGAATGCATGCAAGAGACCGGCATTACATTCCTAATTTCTGCGTGTCTCATCGAACGTACTAGAAGTGTATCCAAGAACCGATCTTTTGTCATTGCCTTCACTGCAGCAAGATTCCTGGTGGACGTGAAAAAATCGTTCGAGGTGCTAACACGCAGGCCGATTTCGCCCTATGGATCTTAGACGCTATTTGCGAGACGTTGAGCCAAGAGGACATCGAACATTACAGAGATTCTCATCGCTGTGCCACGGTGATGGCTCACAATTTCTCGGGATACAATGGACAGTTTCGTCTGAAATACTATACGGAACAAAGCACCGAACCTCTAAAGTTACCTTGAACGGAGCCAAACTCATTTTCATGCAAGTGGGACAAGTGCAGTTTAAAGATTCGATGAGTTACTTGACCATGCCGTTAAACCGAATGCCTAAAACATTTGGAAAGACAGAAATGGCCAAAGGCTATTTTCTGCACTTCTTCAATACAGAAACCAATCAAGATACCGTTATGCTACATTTGCCTGATGCTCACTATTACAACCCCGACAACATGCGCACAGAACAACGAGAAGCTTTCTACGCTTGGTACAAACTCACGCCTCGGACCCTTTCGACTTTCAGGAAGAAATGTTAAAGTATTGTCGATTGGACATAGATATTTTACGAAGATGTTGTGGAAAATTTCGAGAATTGTTCATGGAGCACGGAGGGATCGATCCTTTGTAAAATGCCTGCACCATTGCCAAAGCGTGTTCCTTAGTGTACCGCAAACAATGTATGCCCGAGAAGACCCTGTCTGTCATACGCCCTCAGACGACCAATTTTGTCAAACGCCAATACTCGATTAAAGCTCTACGCTGGCTACATCACTTGTGCGACAAGGAAGAAAAATGGATCCAACACGCCCGAAATGCACGAGGTGAAAAGACCATTGGAACGCATTCCGTGTATGGCTGGGACTTAGAAAACTCTAAGATCGTGTAATAATTTAACAGTTGCTTATTTCACGGATCTTCGATATGTTACCCTCAACGGTACACCCAAAATCAGTTTTTACAACGTACCATGGAAGACTTCTACGAGGCCACTTGTCAGTGACGCTTAAAGTTAGAACAGCAAGGATACGAAGTCGTTGAAATGTGGGGACACGAGTACGATCCCCGTTTGAAAGCCGATCCCGAATTTAAGCGGATCGTGGAACGTTACAGGTTGGTGGACCCTCTGAACCCATTGGATTGTTTGTATGGAGGACGAACGAATGCACCTGTTTGCTGTACCACGCTGACGAAGAGAAAGGAGAAAAAAATCAAGCGAGAAACATGAATCCTTTCAGACAGACACAATTCAAATTCAATCATTCACAAGTCGAGTGCGATGCTATTCCTTGCGATTGCAGAGATGCCGTACGATGTGACCTCAGCGATTCAGCACATCATGGGAACTTCGCTATGACTACTACTACACCTATCATGGAAAGTGATGCTGTGCGTGTCAAACCTGACGGATGCGAAAGCAGTGCCAATCGTTATCGTGGACTCTTTGCTGGTTTACATTTTCAAAGCGAAACGATGCGGTTACCACCCAACGGATGTCATCCATGCCTGAGGAAACTACTTCGGGTTTCACCGTACCCTCATCGAAATGAATCTGTGAAAGAAGAATATTCGTTCCCTGTGCGTTTCTTTGAATACTGCGACTTTGAAAATCGTTTCCAAACCTTTCAAGGAAAGTGGCCTTAATATCTGGTTACAAATACCACGAACTACTCCAAAATTACCTCTTCAAAAACAAGATAAAAGGACGTGTGCCAAGTCATCGAGGTCAGTGTATTTTGTGTGTTCCGGAACAAACAAAGGTGTCACCCCCCCCCCCATCGAAACCATCCCTCTTCCGTCCCAAAAGGAAAGAAAAGGTAAGGACTGCCTCCTCTTTCAGGCAAACATTGGGACGAGTTGTCGGTCCTGTCCAGAACCCCTTCACCAGCCTCGAAAGACGTCCCCGATACCGTGTGCGAATGTTGTCTGAATGTCTTGAAAGGAATGATACTTTTGTTTCAACATCAGAAAGAATGCTTAGCCAAGCATCGACAGGTTCTTCGCCAAATGATCAAAATGAAAATACCCATCCGACAAAAGAAAAAGATGTTAGTATAAAGCGGACGACTTTTGCACCTGTTGTTAGGACCCGTGCTAAAAGCCAATTGGGAACAATGATTTCATGACTCATAGGAGGAGCTGTTTTACAAGGTGAGCCAAGATAAAATGGATCAAGAAGATAAAAAAAGTCCTCTGGGGTCAAAAGATCTCAGACGTGACCTCTGGAATCTAATACAAGGACGAAAGTTGACTTTAGTCCCTTATAAACGATGGATGGAATTCCATTGTTAGCAAGAACAACGTACCGCGCATTTACCTCCCAATCCTCATTTGACCGAGATGTCCCAGTTACAACACGAATTGCAGTCTTTGATGGATCTCAGTGATTTGTCAGAAACGGAAAAATCGCAACGGTACGGTTAAGTGTTACACTGTCTTTTACTCTTTCACCAGAAAGCTTTACACGAAACAGCACGACCGACTCTGAAATATTTTAAGACTCTGATGAAAAGTCCATTAACACCATCACCCCCAGTGACCAAGACAGACGCAGCCCCACGGATGCCTGAGGAAGAAGAGGCACGAGAAGTCTTTCAAGCACCGTCAGCAGATCCCATCCCTAGTAAGAGTGTAGCGTCCTTGTTGACCCCTTCCCCCACACCTCAACGAGAAGAACTCAAAGATTGGGTTAAAAAAGATGATGTCCACTCCTCCTTCGACAGAAGTGAAAAAGAAAGAAGGGAAAGCAGAAGTGAAAAAGAAAGCAAGACAAAAACCATCCAATTACCACAACCACTACCCTCGACTTCTCCTCCCGTGGCACATCGGACACGTAAAGCCGTTTCCAAACGAACACTTCACCCCAAAGCAGCATCTGTGAAGAGTGGGTGACTTATTGAAGAGAGAGAGAGAGAGAGAGAGAGAGAGAGAGAGAGAGAGAGAGAGAGAGAGAGAGAGAGAGAGAGAGAGAGAGAATTATGATGGAGAATTTGTTAGCCAGCATTTATTACGATGCAGCCCATCCCGCGGGATACGGATGAGTTCAGAAATCGTATCGTGCTGCCAAAACAAGACTCAAAAGTGTCCTTGTTCTTCAAGTGCAACGATGGTTACAAGAACAAGCCAAGTACACCTTGCACAAACCCATTAGACAAAAATGTTCCAGAAGTCGCACCCAAGTGGAGGGCATCGATCATCAATGGCAAGCCGATTTAGCCGATGTCTCTCATTTGGCCACTTACAACCGTGGCTACAAATATTTGTTTTGTGTCATCAACATCATTTCTAAATTTGCCTGGGTCGTGCCATTGACTTCCAAATCGAGTACTAAGATAGTGCGAGCCTTAACACTGGTGTTGAAACAAAGTGGTGTCACCCTCTTCGATAGCAAACCAAAAAAGGCCCCGAATTACTGAACTAAGCTTTCCAGAAAGAACTGAAGAAACGAGAAGTTCATTTTTCACCACAAAACAAAAGTCAGCATCGTGGAACATTTTCAACGCATCTTACGCATCAACACACTCTCAAGTACATCGACGTCTTACAGCACCTGGTCAAAGCGTACAACCAATCTTACCATAGAAGCATCGGATGTGCCCCCGAAAAAGTGACTAATGACAACGAAGTGATCGTTTTTGAACGCCTGTTTGGTACGTCACCGACTGCGGCTGTCCCCAAAAAAGGTGGATTGTTGACCAGAGAAGTTTAGTTCGCATTGGTAAAACCAAACGCACTTTCGACAAAGGTTACTTACCCAACTGGACCACTGAATTATTTCTTGTCACTGGACGAGTGCGTGGCCGTCATCGTGCCATCTATAAACTGGAAGACATGAACGGGGAAATGTAAAAAGGATCTTTCTACCTGCCCGAGCTGCAACGAGTCACCAAAAAAGAAGATCAGGTGTACGACATCGAAAGCATTCTCAATCGAAGAACCCGTAAAGTGGGAAAACATAGTGTCAAAGAAGTAAAAATACGTCCAAAAGGTTATCCACCGAGTTTTGATTCTTGGATCGACGCTTCGCAGGTAATCAACTATAAAAGAAAGTAACCATCATGCCCTTCAACACAGCCTCAACAACAACAGTGACCACTCCTTCTCCGAGTTCTTCTCTGCAAGATCTACAAAAATAACCCCGTGTGGGTGTGGTGTGGAGAACGTGTCCCTAAAACGCAAATCGTCTTTTTCTGCCAAATCTTTGCGGTGTATTGTGTCATCGATGCTGCCATCGCCAATTTGAGTTTGCAACAAGAAGACAAACAATTGTGGACCATTTTATTGAGCAGTTGCATCGGTTACCTTCTCCCCAATCCTTCCCTGAAATACTGTAACGGTAATAACGGGAGTCCTGTGACCAACGCCAGTAACCCTCCCAACAGTCACCACTAAAACAACAACAACCATCTTTTGGACACTCTTCTGACATCGAGTGACCCCAAGGACAACATAACTCTGGAATTATGAATAACCAATTTTACTTAACGGTACCTAGTGACAGTTCCATGGATGTGTTTCCCCACAATACGTTGTGCTGTTTTACGGACAAATTACCTCAGGCCATCCAATTGGATCACGAAGCCTATTGGGAAGTGGTTTTGGTCGAAATCATTCATCCCACACAAATCAAAAACATCACTGAAAATCAAAACACTTTCGACGTCGAAATCCTGAACGACCAAGTGCAACAATTCATATTTGACGGCGGGTTTTCAGATATCAAAATGCCAGGAAGCAATCCATCTTTCACCATCTATACTGTGAAAATTTCGGCAGGCTATTATTTTAACGGTCCATATTTGGTGGACGCGATTGCTTCCATGTTTGGGGAACTGTTTGGCAAAGCCATAGACAGCGCTAATCGAAATATCACCATCAAGTGCCATAAAGTAGCTCATCGCCTGCTAATGAAATTTAAGGATACCCAAACGTTGTCCATCAGTTTTAATCGTAGTTTGTTTGAAATTTTGAGTGGAGACACAAAAAAGGCTCCGAATTTCAACCCGAAGATCAACAGCAATACGGAATTTTACAAGTATTTTCGATCTCCTGTAAAACTGAACGAGAAACTTCTATAAATGCGCTGGACGGTGCTGGGCCAGGCATTTCTTTTTCCCTGACACCACAGCAAGAACAAAGTAGAAAGAGAAGACGAAGACACCCCTCCAGTGGACTTCACAAACACATATGGCCAGAAAGACTAAGAAAAGAAGAACCATCAGAGAATTAGACATCTTCGAGTATTAAAAACAGAGAGAATAAATGATGCACCAAGAGTCTTGCGAATGTTCGGAACTGGATCTGTTTGCCATGCCACCCAGCATGATGATGATGCAAGAATCTCAATGGGTAGAATATCAGCCCATTTCTTCTGTAAAGGACTCAGCTCCAATCGAATTGGAAATCAAAGGACAGCCCGAAGATTACATTGATTTGAATAGCACTTACTTATACCTGAAAGTCAAAGTGATCGAAACGACAGACAATAGCAATCAAGAGGCCAACGATAAGGATGCCTCCGTCAACAATTTCATGTATGCCTTGTTCAGCGGAGTGGATTTGTATTTGAATAACAAATTGGTCAGCAGCAGCATGGATACTTACCCTTACAGAGAGTGCCGAGAAAATCTATTGACGTACGGAAAAGAAGCCAAAGAGACCTATCTGGATGCTTGCGTGGTATGGAAACCTCACAGCCAACAAGTTCGATGAAGTAGATGACACCAACGTAGGATTTAGCTCACGTCGAAGCAAAATCATAATACCCAACAATAGTTTAGAACTGATGGATCGTTTGCATTTAGACATGTGGTTGCAAGACAAGTATTTGCTGAACGAAGTGGATGTCCGCCTAAGACTGAATCGAAGCAGGACCGCTTTCCATTTGATGTGTGATGATATTAACAAATACAAAACCATCATTCAAGAAACCCCGACTCTAAGTGCTTCGCGTGTAAGTGTTACGTAAAGTTGGAAACGACATCATTCGCACTTTGAGCAGGACAACAGTCAAGTATCAGATACGACAAGTAGAAGTAAAAACCTTCACCATTCCCGCTAACCAGCGATCCATGATCGAAGATCATCTGTTCCAAGAAAAGTTACCCAAGCGTTTATTCATTGGCATCGTTCAACGGAACCGACAAAAAATCCTTTCAACTTTTATCACTTTAGCGCGTCCAAGATCGAAGTCAGTCTAGATGACAAGACCTTGTGTACCAAACCCTTCGAACCTGAATTTGACAAGAAGAATTACTTGAGGTCGTTCTTGTGTCTGTACGAAGCCACTGGACAGTTAGGGACCAATACCAGCCACGGCATTACGTACGACTATTATGCAGGAGGTTACACCTTGTTGACTTTTGCTTTCACTCCTGACCAAGGCAGCGACGAGGGACATTTCCACCCAATAAAATCTAGCCTGCTGCGTGTGGAACTTCAGTTTGCCGAACAACTTGACCAGACGGTGAACGTCATCTTGTATGCAGAATTCGACAATACGATAGAAGTCAACAGTTTGAGAGAAATACTTCTAGACATTAGAAGCTATGTACGACTCTTATCCCTCTTTGGAAATGAAATGGGAGGATATCTTGGAATCAGAACCACCCACCAAATAAGACAAAGACGAACAAAATATGGTGATGTCGAGATAGCCAGAAGAAGAACAACATTTAGTCTCCTGCTTTGCCAAACATCTGGCAGAAACAATTACAGGGTTGACCAAGAAACATTGCTATGGATGTCAAAACGATCATCCCAGTCAAATTCAACACGATAAATGTCTAATGATGAGTCAAGAAGAAAAATTGTTCGAGTATCTGGATGACGCTTGGGGTCTCATCTCCGACGAAGCAGTGTTGCATCATAGGTATAAAGACATGCTTGATCATTCCTCCCCTCCATTGACTGCTCTAGAGATCCATAGCATCGAATCTCTCTTTGCACAGAGTACTGAGACGAAGCCAAAAACCGTTTACTTGACAGAGATTTTCAAGCAAAGAGTCAGAATTGAATTGATGACTTATCATTACCTGTGAAAAAAATGGATACCTGGGAAATTTATTACCTTTTGAAAACCATTTCGTACACCACTTCTTGGAATCCTTTCGTGTGCGCTAAAGATTAACATCCTCATCGCAAACCTGAAGACCATCAAGCTTATGTCATGAACACCGACGACAGTCATCTCCCAGGAACCCACTGGGTAGCCGTCTGCTTTCCTCACGATACCTGTGTGGAGTATTTTGATTCGTAAGGATTGCCGCCTTTGGAAGACTACATCATCGAATTTATGAGAATAAATGCCCAGACGACACGATTCAATAATGTGAAATTACAAGGCACAGATTCCATGGTGTGTGGACAATATTGTGTGTATTTTCTTCATCAACGCAGTCTTGGATATGCCTTAGAACATTTAGTGACTTATTTTGATCGTGACTCTTCTAAAAACAATCGTAAGGTAGATAGATGGTTTTGTGACCATTATGGATATCTTGTCTTTAGCTAGGAAACGTAGCGAACATCAATGGCCAAATGACCTCCATCAGTGGAAGTCTAAATTGACTTCACAACGTTGTCAACCTTGTCAAAAATTTGGTATTTTAAAAAATGTGTTGATGTTATTTATTTGTTGGTTGTTTGCTGGTTGAATAAAAATGTGTATTTTGAAGAAATGGTGTCTGTGGTTTGTTTTAAATAAATGAATAGTGTATAAAGATATTTGCTCTTTGACTTGTCTCTATCCCTCTACATTAGATGAGCTATAACGTACCTACCATGTTTTGTATCGCGTCCGTGCTTGAGACATATAAGCGTTGCTGTCTCCAGTCTGGCCATCCATTGTTGACTCGTCAACTCGTGAAGATGTCTTGAAAACTAGCTAAGCTGAACGAATTTACATCGTGTCAGGCAATACCTGATGCCAAAGTCTGAAGAGATAGAAAATGTCACGATGTTTAAAGCGGCACAAGTCCTCATAGAAGAGGTCTTTAGAAAAGAAATTAATAAAAGGAGCAAGAAGAGTGGACAGAGAAGTACAGACTTCAGAAGCAGCAGCAACAGCAGCAGCAGGAGCCAGACAGAGCCTTTGTGGACTGTAGAGTGGACTCGAAGTAGTTCTCCTTCTCCTTCCGAAGAAACAGGTCCTATCCTGCGGGAAAGCCTGCAGCCAGACGGGGACGAAATCCTTGACGTTAAGAGAGATTGCCAAAATTCTAAACAAACAAAACAGCTCTTTTTAGGGCTACTCCAAATCTCTAGAAAAGACATACTACTCTACTGCCAAATTTGTCTGTATTTGTGTGTTTGTACGTGAGTGTGATTATAAGTCAAAAGATAGAAGTGTGCCTATAAACACTTTGTTTCCCTGGCTTTTAGGATATTGTGTGTGTGTGTGTGTGTTTGTTTGTTTGTTTTTGGGCTGCATGTATGGATGGTAATACAGTGTGTTTTTATGAAAAAGTGGAAGTGAGTGTTTCTTTTATGTCCGCGCGGTCCATGTTTTGGTTGTGGTGTGGGTATTGTTAATTTTTGTGTAAGAGGTCCTTTACTTCACGTCCGTGCTTCAGGGACATAAATCGAAGCGTTCGTCAGTCCAGCTACCCATCGTTGACTCGTCAACTTCAAGAAGATGAGCAGAATAGCCAAACTGATTGAGCTCCAGATGCACCTGGAGTATACCCGGCGCCTGTTGGATGAGCTCATTAACAATCTGCGCTTCTAACACCAGCAGTCAATTGGGACACATGTTCAACTTCATAGAAAACTTCTTATCAGATCGTAAAATTATCACAAGAGTTGGGGAAACTTGTTCTGAAACACACTCCCTACAAAATGGCACACCACAAGGGAGCGTACTCAGCCCCACACTCTTTAACATCATGATAAACTACCTAGACCTAAACCTAACTTGTAAAAACGTAGAATTATTGCAATTCGCAGACGACAGCGGAATCTGGAGAGCAGGCAACCCCTCTAGTCAGCAAGTAATTTATGACATCCAGCAAAGCCTAGATAGTATAGGGAGATGGGCCAATAAATGGGGTTTTTAAATATCCCACGATAAAACAATAGCTGACAATTCACACCAAAACGTAAATCCAATTTAACATACCCCAAACTATCTATCCAGAATAAAATTATAAAATTTGTTAAAGTAGCGAGATTCTTAGGCATGTATTATGACGAACAACTAAATTGGGGACAACTTATTATCAATCTCATAAACAGCTGTAATAAAGACATAAACTTAATGCAGAACCCTAAAGGGACCACCTGGGGATCCAACCAGGAAACACTACTTACAATATATAGGGCACTGATAAGATCGAAACTGGACAATGGATGTCAGATTTACGACAACAACAACTTACAACACAACTCAGCAAAACCTCAACGTCTCAAAAAATAGATACAATACAACGGAACGCCTTGACTATCTGTATAGGCACTCTCCCGTCTACATCACTAGCTGAATTCCAAATTCTTAGAATTAGTTCCTGAATTCCAAGTTCTTAGAATTAGTTCCTGTCTTCTTAATTGCAGTGGTAGTCACTGCAATTAAGAAGACAGAAACTAATTCTAAGATATGCTGCACGGTTAACAACTCATCCAGAAACACACAAACCAGAATAACTATTCATAAATGCGATAAAGCATTCAGCAAAAACTATTTTCTTATATCCCAGGAGGAAAACTTATACATCAACTAACGGGACAACTCCCTGTAGCTAATTATCAGGCTGAACCCACCGAGTTCCCTGATCAAGCCCCATGGATATCATCTAAACCAGTAATTAACATACAAGCTACACAACTTGGAAACAAACTTGAGCAAGAACATATGCTAAAAACAACCATAACAATTGAGATACTCACAACATACTCCAGTTTCGTAAAAATCTATACTGATGGTTCCAAAATATCAGAGCCACCAGAAACGGAAGCAACAGTGGCTATCCCAGAATTCAATATCCAAATGGGAACCCGACTGCCTGACCACTGCTCGGATTTTACAGCAGAATTCTGGGTCATCATGGAAGCCTTAAAATGGATTAAAGAAAACAACATTAACAAATCGGTTATCATTAGTGACTCGCTTAGCGCAATAACAGCCATAAAATCAAATAATTCTAAATCACGAGAAAATTTCCTAAGAAAAACAAACATATTACTAAAGGAGCTAAACCACAAACAAAAACACATGGAATTCATGTGGATACTATCCCACATAGGTATTATAGGAAATGAAATGGCTGATAAGACAGCAAAACAAAAACTAAGCGACATAAATCCTACATCCTTGAACTACAGTGTCAGTAAAATGCAATTCATCACTAAAACCTACACAAATAACAAATGGCAGGAACAGTGGAATCAGGGCACACGGGAGCGGAAACTTTATGTCATTCAAAAGGATATTAACAGAACCGCTCAAACATCAAAAGTAAATAGCCCTGATCAATTAATTACAAACAGAATAAACACCGGAAAACAAAATTAGCAAGCAGCTTTGGAAAATACATAGGGCCCAAACCGTACACCATCAACTGCTTCCACTGTCAAATTCCTGAAGACTTACACCATGTCTTCAACATCTGCCATAAATATAAGGAAGAAAGAACTAAACTCATAAAAGATCAAAAGCAAATTGGATCCCCGAGTACGTACCCTTAGTTCTTAAAAACAACAATCCTAACATTAACACCACGTATCAGAACATCATTAACTTTATACATGAATCAGGTCTAATAAAATATAAGAAAAATATAAATAGGTTACAAACTAAAAGACAGCAGTCTAGATGGGTGTCTTTGAAAAGTTGTTAGGGACCTAATTATTCAGCAGAGACATCCGTGTAGATTAAATCAAATCAAATAGGGCAAAGAAAGAATACCAAAACTAATCATCTCATCAAAACATCACTAACTACATGAATCGGGATAACTAATAAAATATAAGAAAACTAAATAGGTTATAAACTAAAAGACAGCAGTCTAAATGGGTGTCTTTGAGAAGTCGTTAGAGACCTGATTATTCAGCAGATAAGTCAAATCAAATAGGGCAAAGAAATGTAGATTAAATCAAATAAATTCCCAAAAGAAATCTAGAGAGGTGTCTTTGAGAAGTTGTTGGGGATCTGATTATTCGGCAGAGACATCCATGTAGATTAAATCCAACCAAATAGGGCAAAGAAATAAAGTGAAATAGAAATTAAAACCAAAATCGCTAACACAAAAACAACATCCCTTTATAAATATAAAAAAATCTTTATTCTTTACTTCTTTACCTCTTGACTTTTTCCTCTTATTTCTCAACTGTTCTGGTAACATAATAGAATCAATAACATCCTTTCTCAACTGATCTGGTAACATCATAGAATCAATAACACCCTGGAATGTCAATACTAATCATCTCCATCCCAACATTAACGCCAATATGCTAAACATCTCCATCCTAACATCTTACCACTGCTCAAAGATGAGAGCCAGAATACATTATACACCATACGGCATAAGTGAATGTTAATTAACACCGCAAGTAAGCCCCAAAATTAGTATACTATAAGGTGGTCGAAAAGCCCAAGCCCATCAGGCTCCGCCGCACAAGGTGGCAACATCAAAATAATTAGAGGAAATTATGACCCTAAGCTACCTCTTATAAGGTGGTCAAATCACCAAAGACAATCAGGACCAGCAGCACAAAGCGGCAAACGAGCACCTAACACTGACAAACATTAAGAACCCATAATTTAACAACATATAAGGTGGTCTAACGCCCAGGACCATCAGGACCAGCCACACAAGGTGGCAAACATGGAATATGGCTGTCGTCAAATGCATACCTCTCTAACCCAACAAAATCTCAAACAGCACAGAGGATATCATTCAAAATTGTGCATGATGCCAACTATTTAGGCCAAATACCCTGGAAGAACTGAGCACCAACCTGTGGACCGGTGCCAACCTGACCTCCTTTTCCTCCTTGCCATCTCCTAATTCAACAGTGTGCGGTGCACGCACAAATCCTAACCTTACTGAAAGTCAGTAATTACAACCTCCTTAATGAGTGTGTGATGGGTCAATTCCCACTCATTTACTCTGCCCAATGGATACAGACTTGAAAACATGAGTGTGTGTTGGATCTATTCCAACTCATGAGGGCCAAAATTACAGGTTGTTAAGGTATAATTATTACCACAACCTGCCAGCTACAATTGAGCAGCACTCTCTGAGTGCAGAAATGCGTGGGGAAGTGGCTCTGATTCCTTCCCTCACGAACAATTAAACAGCCTGCTGTGCAGGCATTAAACCGTCGTGCAAGCCCGGATGGGCGAAAGCGACGTTAATTCAATAGTCAAGTCAAGTCACTGGCCCCATCCAACATTGAATACCAAAGATGGCGAGAAACAATCTTGAGAAAATGCAGAAGTTCCAAGTGGTTTTGGATGATATAGGAATGGTGGAGGAAATATTGGTCAGGTTGGAGTATAGTTCTTATATCCCCCACAGAGTAACATGGAAATCAACAATCTGAGGAAGGGAAAAGGAAGACTAAAGGAACTAATCAAAAAGGAAAAAGAAGAACAAAAGGGTCAGGAGGAAAAAGAACAGATGAGAAGATATAATGAAAAAGTAATGAAAGAGGAAGAAAATGAAAAGAGAAAAAGGAGGAGGAGAAGGAGGAATAGGAGGAGGAAAATGCTGAGATGAAGAAGACAAATATAGTGAAGAAGATAAGGAACTGATGGAAAAGAAGAAGAGAAGAGAGACAGTAGAAGAAGAAGAAACCCAAAGGCCCTTTTCAGGGCCATTCTTATGTCTGGAAAAGATGAATATTCTCTATTGCCTAAAACAAAATATTTTTGTTTATTGTATAATTGTTTGTATAAATATGTATGTATGTATGCATGCATGCATGCATGCATGTATGTATGTATGTATGTATGTATGTATGTATGTATGTATGTATGTATGTCCCATTCCCTTGTCGCTAGACAAACCCTATGGTCAATTTCCCTTGTCGATATACAGACCCAACCCCTTGCCGCTATGTTCAATTTCCCTTGTTGCTATAACGTCCCAATCCCTTGTCGCTATACAATCCCACTCATGTTAAATTTCCCATGTTAAATTCCCCTTGTCGCCATAAGGCAAACGCCCATTTTTAACACTAAAGTCCCATTGTCGCTATATCGCCTCCATTCACTACCAACATATGATTTCCCATCTTGTCGCCAGAGTGTCACTTCTGAAAATTCCCTTATGTGTAATATCAACTAATTTCAATTCCCGTTTGTTGCCATAAATTACTAGCATCAATGGTAATGTCCCGTTAAAGGTCATACTGCATTTGCAGTGCTCAAGTTCCATATTTTGAGACATCAGTATCATATCTCAAACAAAAATTTATAGGCTCAATGTTCACTTACGTTAGAGGCCAGAGTCCCATTTTTATGTTATATTCCCGTTTAAGGCCAGAAACTCCTCTGCATGTTTAATTCCAGTTAGAATCGAGAGTATCAACTTCTGTTAAATTTCTGTTAGAATCCAGAGTGCTATCACCATGTTAAATTTCTCTTATGCTCCAAAAAGACCCATACATGTTAATCCTTTGGACATCTTAATATTACATTTCTAATTAGAGACCAGACTCATAATGTTACAATGCAGCATTTTCCGCCAGTAGAATCCCACAATGCCATTCCAAACTGGACATTGTTTAGGATTTCCAAACTTGATGCTACAAACCCATAAAGATAGTGGCCTGATATTTATCCTCATAGATACCCCAAGTGACATACTGTTCTAATGGATTCTATGGCCAGATCCGTTAATAATGATGATTTATAAATGTGTAAGCAAAGTTTTTTAATATTTTCAAAATTATTTCTCCACTACATATTGTTTTTTTTCCTTTCTTACTATATTTGTGTATTTCTTTATTTCCTTCCCTGGCTAATTTTTTCCAAAAAAAGAACAAAACTTTTTCTTTCTCGTTTTTCTTTCTTTTATTTGTGAATTCTTGTATCGTCCATGTGACTGTCTTAATTTTTCTTTCCTTTTGGAGTAGAAATAAGCATACGCACAGATTAAAATGTTTTACCTTGCACTTCTCCCTCCATTACTACATTATCCTTTGGCAAGGAAGCGCAATAGTGGGATACTGGGGCTGCAAATCAATATTTCAAATCTTCAGTAGAAATTATTGCTACCGCGACTGCTGCTACCGCGTCTGTCAGCAATAATCCGGCAATTTTCAGTTATCTAGGATAAAAATCTCCCGTAGCTATTTTTGCCTGACGCACGCCCTTAATGATCGTACTCATACACACTCTTATAAGGGAAGGTTTACACGGAAAGAATTGTTATCGAATTTCTTCCAAGCTTTAAGGTAACAGCTTTATCGTCACTGTTAACACGGATTTGTGCAGCAGCGATCACTGATGTTAACTTTCGTCTTGCTCTTATTGATGGATTATTTCTAGTCTTTAAGCAACTTGCTCATTAGAAATTTAGAATAGTTTAGGGAAATAAGTATCTGTGCCATGTATATTTACAAAGCGGGTTTCTTATTAAGATTGAGAAGTTAATCGAATTAATTAGATATAGTTACTGGACTTTCTTGTATCGATGTATTGGATTTACTTTCGGAAAGACACCTTATAATTGCGATCACTTCAGGTCCTGGTGGATAAAAGTTTGATTTATTTACTGATTTAATTATCTTCATGCCAGATTAAAACCTATAAATTCATATGTGAATCAAGTCATTAGTAAATCTGAAATTCAAGCACCATGACGGAAAAGGTGACACTCGTTCCCTTCACTGATTCCCTCACAAACGAAAGTGATCCGATGGCTGGAAAAATTATTTCTGATATTCGACAACCATTGTATATGATTATTATATACTCCATTGCATATGGCATTAGTTTTCTTTTTGCATTTTTCGGGAATATAATCGTAGTGGCAGTCGTTTGCAAGAATCGCCGGATGCACACTATAACTAACCTTTTTATCGTAAACCTAGCTATAGCGGACATCCTAGTGGCTGTGTTTTGCATTCCGATCACACTTCTTCAGAGTTTATATAACGGTAAGTACTATTATATTTGTATTTCCTTTGTCAAAATGTTCTTTGAATCTGATGATAAAGCTACTGTATACGTACCGCACATATTTCGATTGCGTGGTGTCTGTAAGGGAATTTGCGTGCAACACAAGTGCAAATATAGTCAGAAGTTTCTTCAGATTAGCTGATGATTCCCTTGTTAACTTTTAGATGAGTACACTCTCTTATCATTCAAACTAGCTAGAAAATGCATGAACGATAATGGTCTTATAAGTGTATCAGTCATGAAACCTTGACGTGGCTTTACAGTTGAAATATCCATCATGGGTGGTACTTCCCCATTCCCGTACTTTTTTCAAAAAATAATCTATGAAAAAGCAGAAATGATAGTAGATGAGATTATTTCCTCTGTTTAATATACATAATGTTCTAGAAAGAGATTATTTGATTATTTCCACATTTGTTTTTTTTCCTTACATTAGTTACGTCTCAAATATGTCGATAAACCATGACCTTGGTTTGTATAAAATGCGTTTGCTGAAGTGATACAAATGCAGAAAACCAAACACAAGAATAAGATTTAAATCGAAAGACTTATTTTCGTTTTCTTCTGGACCATAAGGCAGTTAATTTACATAATGTTCAGTGTCAAGATTTCAGATCTTATTCCAGTCTGGAACGGTCGAGATAAACCTGATAATTTCTTTCATGCTAGAATTTCCTTGTCTTCTTGCATCACGTTTGGCCAAAGTTATTTGTATTTAGCCCATTTATTACTGGATAAGTGTGGTAAGGTATCAGTCTAAAATTATAAATATTTCTTTTCTTTTAAAAATCTTTTTAATACACATTTGTATCTGTTACATAGTTGTTAAATAGCCACGGCAGAGATAGAGCAGTATGAGAAATGCATTAACTCTTGGTGTATTGGGCAAGTATGAGTCTTTTTGTATCTTGTGTCTTGGAGTGCAGTTATGCTCTTGGAGTTTGACTTTCGTAAAGCATCCGAGATAGGGAGAGCGGTGTTAATAAGTGTGCATTATTGCCATGTCGCTTGCACACAAAATACGTAAATTTTGGGAAAATAAATAATTATTTAGCTGTTGATAATATTGACTTGAGAGTGTATACAGATACATTTTGATAAGCATTTGAATAATATCCTAGTTGGTCAGATATAGATTCCAAACCTGGAAGACGGCGAGGAAAGAAATATAAGTTTCTCAACGTTTCGACCTAAACTAGGTCCACCCACACCCACCCCCCGTTGAAAATAAAAAATATACACATAGACGCATACACTTACAGTGAGATGAGTAGAACAATCAACAAAGGCATAGAGAAGCAAAACTATCCAAGTAATGAAAAGGTCAAAACTAAAGAAAAATGACAAAAATACATAAGCAAAATATATACATGGATAAATGTGCAACTTCAATATGAAAGGAAAGCATATAAAAACATGAAGCACATTATCGCTTTCTGCTTAGCAAAGCATGTTTGCCACACTGGAGAAAATAAACGATTAAAATAGAATATTTTAATATGTAAAGCATTCTTCGATTTAGAATTGAACCAAATTTTGCATAAGGAAAAACCTATAACAAATTCCATATTATGTGATAACAGGAAATGCAATTTTATAAAATATTCGATAATTACCTGAACTCGAGCTTCCAGTAGCTACTTTAAGACATAACTTTTATTTGTAACTTACATAAGGCCAATTTTCTAGAGTTCATTAGTCAGTTTTTGAGAAATTGTGGAGATGTTATATAAAAATTATACTTAAAGATCGAAATACTTCCGAGAATAGATTTTATACTCTTGGCAACCCCAAAACGTACCTTTGAAAAGTGATCTTCTTTGTGATCGTTGATTAAGCTCAATTCGAAAACTTAAAACGTATGTTTATATTTTTTTCATCCAATAATACTCTTTTTCGACGATTGTTTAAGTTGCGCGTCCATGAAAGAACAATAAGGTACAATCAAATTAGTGAGAAATAAAATTTTGAATGTGTTAAACGTTAAACAAAGGGGAAGAGAATTAAACATTCAGAGAACAAGTTTACCGTGAACTGCACATTATTCGCCCGCCCCCGTGTTTAACAATCGTCTGTGGAGATACTAGAAGAGTTTGTTTGATTCTGGAGATTATTGCTCGACCTTTGTTCACGTCATGCGGATTTACTTACCAAGACCGTGAGTGAATAATACAGACATACGATTTTGTATGATTGTAACTGTATAACATACATAGTCCTAATTGTGGTATTTTGACTGGTATAAGACTAAATCTATACTGTCTTTATGATACCAATTGTACGAGTAGCATCGACGCCATTTCCAACTATTTTATCCTGAAAAATACAACAGGACATTAAAAGATGGAAGTCTACAAATCTATAAGTTTCGAAAAAGTGCCATGCTTCATTCAGTTTGTTGATACTAAATTTATTTAACACAATATAACATTTAACACAATGGTGCAGTACGTCACTGTAGTTGGATCTATAAACATTTATCACTTACACAACCTGTCAACATAAGTTATTTATATTACCAACATGAGATTGTTAGCATATATGAACAAATACAAATTGGCTAAATGACTTAGTGTAACGACAGATGCTTCTTTTGTGTATATATAATGACTAAAGATGCACAATCAGAGGTCCGTCTACATGAATATTGTTTTAGTAATGCATAACTTCTACATGGTTCCTGTGCAGCAACAGGAAATAGCATCGAAAGCTAAAAAGTAGGGATATTAATACTAATTATGTATAACTGTCACTGTTTTGAGCAGAAAACTATAGATAGTAGAACTAGGATGTATAACACATTAGATAAGGAATAAATATAGTTTTAGTGTAGTACTTTGTAACAATCCGGCTATGATATTATACATAATAATGCAGCGGATGTGTATTAACCTGATTAAACTGCTCGCGACTTTCTTCCCGTTACGGTACAAGATTCCTTTCTTGTAGACGAACTTCACTTCGCCATCCGGAGTTCACTTCTACGTTTTCTCCCCGGCGTGTTTCTGCAACCGCGCTAGAGTTGCATCTTCCTGCTGCAGCTTAGTCAGCTCGGTTGGCAACAGTTACCAATCGGAGATGTCGAAGCTTCAATCACTCAATGGTACTGGTGTGCAGGTCTCAGGGTTCGGCTGTGGTAGCACATAGCTATGAGGCGCCGTAGCGGAGAAAAGCTGGTCCAGTGAGAAAGTTGCAGCTGAAATTTCGATGTCGTATGTTGAGAAATCCAATATCACGTGTTGGATCAAATTTCATGTCCTTAATTTCCCATTTTCTAGATCGAGATTTTAGATTTTATGTGTTGATCTATACAGTGGTGGTTTAAAGTTCTATTTCCTATGTCGACGTTTTACAGCGTATATTTTGAATTACACAGCGGTGGTTGAAATTTAAATATCATATGTCGTGAACACTAATTCACACGTTGTATGTAACTGTTTGTGATGAAAGTTTCATTTCATATGGCGAATATTTAGATTTAATCTGCTAAATTTCACAGCAACGAGAAGCAGCCTCCTTGTTTAAAATTAACGCAGTCCATTCACGAGAGCAATCTAGCGAAGAAATTCATAGTAGTTCTCGACCTGTGAATGTTAACTTTCAAACTGTAAATGGATGAAATGTAATGGCGCCTCATAATTGAACACACGAATGATGTATCTTAATACTCGATATTATTTTGAATTGTTAAAACGGACATTGTGTAGTGTTACTTTTAACATCATTTCACCATATAAAAATAACAATTCTGACAAGCACAATAAAATGTCCAACCACCGCTGTGTAATTCAACAGATACAATCTAAAAGCTCAATATACGAAATGGAACTTTCAGCACAATCAATGTAATTCAGCATGTTAAATTGAAACTCTCGACATATGACTTTAACATTTTAACAACCGCCGTGTAATTCAGAAGATACAATCAAAAAACTAGACATTGGACATCGAATTTTCAACCAGCGCTGTGTAATTCAACAGATGAAATCTAAATACTCAACATATGAACTGGAACTTTCAACATAAACTCTTTGAACCAATACGTAAATTAGGAATTCTCGACGTATGACATTGAAATTTCAACCACCGCCGTATAATTCAAATGACACAATCTAAAACCTCGACATAGAAAATATAACTTTCAACCACTGCTGTTTAATTCCAGAGATACAATTTAAAATCTCGATCTAGAAAATGGAATTTTAAGGACAAGCATTTTTGATACAGCACGTGAAATTAGAATTCTGAACATATCACATTGCAATTTCAACGGCAACGTTCTGATTGGACCAGCTTTTGTCCTCTACGGCGCCTCATACATAGCGACAACCCAAAATGACGTAGTGTGACAGTCATGACAATAACACGGTTTCTGTTTTCCCTTCGATGTACCGCAAGTCGATGTCAATGATGGCGACTGGCCAAGAGTTGCGCGTGCTGTTGGCGGACTGTACATCTCGAACCTCCCCTGTGTTGTCTTCCGGTTTCACGTACCCCTTGTTAACAAGGGCGGGACAACTGCATCATGTGTCGTACAAGATCGTAGCTTCGTTTCCGTTGACGGTGGCGGACGCGAGGTTTACCGGTTTACGTGTCTCCTCAGTTCAAGTGTCTCCTTGGCAACGGCATTCGCATAAGCCGGTTGCCATTAACACAGTCCCTACTTACATACCAACACCGTTCTTTACCTAGCACACTATATATACGCAAAGTAGTAATTGATACAGATAAGGGATGGATGGAATTCAACTCACCTCTGAGTTAACTATAAATCCAACGTAATGTAATTGAGTAAGTGTTACATTTTTTCAACAGAGTAGACTGGAATCAGTTATAAATACCTGCTAAAACGAAATAATTCCCAGCTTTATAGATAATGAACTTGTCTCAGGCAAGATATATGATGGCTCAATATTCGTTTCAATAACACTATAGGTAAACCGTAAGATATTCTACATGCACTTGTGAAAGTACAATATACAAAGAACAGATTCAGTCTCGCACCTGTTAATTTAACAATAATACTATTTAACAGTAATTTCTTGTTCGTAAAGACAATATGTGGCTACATCAAATCCCGAACAATCCTTCACTTTTGTCACGATCCAGCTACGACATTATACACAATACTGCAGCATGAGTGCATTAACAAATTTCGAGCTCCACAGTCAGCGAAGATAATACCCTAAGTACATATAACAACTCAAGATTCAATAGATACAACTATTACAAAATGTAACAAATCAAATTAATAAATATATTTAACATAAAAACTTCAATTTCTGCTCAATACAGTAGACATAGTAATTGGCTTGGTTAGTCCACTTCCTATTTAATAAATTAATTCATCATTGGGAATTTCCCAGTGTACATGTGAGATAGTCAATAATCTTTGTGTTGTCCCTTCTACTCATCTGTTTTAATCTTGCTTCTTCCTTGCTATAAGATCCGAACATGCCAGCGGCAATGGTCAGAACTGATCAAACGACTACGTTCCTTTATAAATTGTCCAGGTGGTTCCGGATCGCGTACAGAGTTCGTTATATACTTATTACAGAGAGAGAGAGAGAGAGAGAGAGAGAGAGAGAGAGAGAATTGAAGGTTAGAATATTTTAGGGATACATTTTTCAATTGGTATGATGGTTGTCTGTATATTGACTTCTCCACTTTTGTATTGCATGTTGATATAAGGTTTTCAGGGTTTTTTTAAATGTCAACGTCATTATTTTTAATATTGAGGAGTTTCTTGAGAGAAAATCAGTGGGGATGGGAATGAGAAAGAAACTATTTTCTCAAAGTTCGGGATAATAAATAAAGAAGTAAAATTTAATATCCGTGCCACTAAGGAAACAAACAAGGAGAGTTAGTTTTCTCCTTTGGATGTCTTGGGGTTCTTCGTATTCTAATGTCCGTGTCACTAAGGAAACACATGAGGGGAGTTGGTTTTTTAGTGTGGATGTCTTCGTTTCTTCGTATTATATTGTATGCGTCTCTCAGGAAACAAATAAGGAAGTTTATTATGTGTTTGTTGTTTGTTTTTTTTCATGTGGATGTTTTGGGGGTTTTCGTATCGAAATCATAATCCCTAATAATATAAGCCACAGTTTATTTTCTCGGTGAAAGAGTAGAATGTTCATATTTCCTTCTGCAGTGTAGTGAAGTTTGAGATCGAAATATAATTTTTAATGTCGACCGATATAGAGTTTAAGATTTTAATTTTCCCTAAGGGAAATGATCAACTGTTTTTTCTTCATACTGCAGCAATCTGAAATTATTCCTCGAAAAAGCCTTGAATTATTAGGATTATGGATAAGAAGTTTTGTATACATTAACGGATACCTTTTTGGAAAATGCCTTTATCATAATATAAAGTCTTATTGTTCTGATTATGATGTTAATCCGATCTATGCTTACAAAGCGAAGTATGAGTGTTGGATAATATATGAGAAAAAACTTATATATATATATATATATATATATATATATATATATATATATAT
>JAECUM010007337.1:0-136351 GCA_016617855.1 Megalonaias nervosa | reverse complement strand
TATATATATATATATATATATATATATACGTGTGGCTAGTATTCCACCCGTTACATCCAGCAGAGCTACCTTGGAATATCGCCCGTAGAAGTGATACTATCACTTCGCAGGAGCGATTTTATGGCTGAGAAAATAACACAGCGTTTATACATTATTTCTTTCTGGTCGATGTATTAAGTATAGCACAATCATGAACTCGTGGTGTCTGAAGTGTAGAACTATAACAAGCAGTATAAATCCGGTGAACGTGACGACTAAAAGTAATCTCCTCAGGATCAAATTTTTCTGCGAGGTGTAGTGAGCCAAAAAATCGCAGATCGTGACGGGTCGTGTGGCAATGACGGAGCTGACTAAGACAACGTCACCAGAGACATATGCAA
The DNA here is from genome assembly GCA_016617855.1 of Megalonaias nervosa. Taxonomy (NCBI): domain Eukaryota; kingdom Metazoa; phylum Mollusca; class Bivalvia; order Unionida; family Unionidae; genus Megalonaias; species Megalonaias nervosa. The sequence continues at coordinate 135,971 of JAECUM010007337.1, read as the reverse complement.
TGGAAATGACACTGTCTCCCACGACTCAGTGTACGTTATCTGTTTAACAAATGCACCGGTGCCGTTGTAGGCATTGCGATCTAGACACGAGCTCGAGGATCTTCAGATAGAGCGAAATCTGTGTGTGTGAGGATGTGCGCGATATGAGGAACGTCAAATCTTCGGGGGCGAAGTCGAAATCCGTAAACTCATCGGAAAACGTCTCTCGCCCTGCGACGGGTTGATGTTACCAGGATTCTAGTACACCGGACCGTGGAACGCTCTGGAAAAGCAGTTGGACGAAAACGACCAGCCGCTGCACGGCCAGAAGCCTTATAATGGCGTGGATGACATTGCGCTGAGGAACCATGGGGACAAATCAGGATGTGATGACATCATGCTGCGGGATCTGAAGGGTCTCAACCAGAGAAATTTTACAGAACGAGTAGACCGCGACAACGGGACTCGAAAACCACTTTTTACCTACAAAAATGGTAGTGAAGTAAAGCGCAACCTAAAATGCAAGAGGAATTATCACAATAGACATGATTCAAGATTGTCAGAATGAACCGGTATCACTGTGTTCAGAACCGGTTTGTAATATACTAATCATAATATATAATTATAAAACAAAAATTCCACTACAATTCATATGTGGCAACTACGCTAGATATTACGATGTGCCAGATTAAGTTCTAATACAATATTATTGTTATCCTATTCATGCAACTGTCAAATCTAATAGGAATCATTGCATTACTTACAATTTACAATCCTTATAAACTTGTTTGCATCATGCCTACTGTACTCTTGAACGAAGCTATTTATGCGAGCTAGGAAACATGTTATTTATAATTTTAATAATAATAATAATAATAATAATAATAATAATAATAATAAGTTATTATAATAATATACTTAATTGTCACACATTAAATATATAATGGTCGATTGTGCTCTATTCCTGTGTGATATATATTCGCTTGATTGCAGAAGATTGTGATAGATTGCAGTATTTTCATAGTCGATTAGCGCGGTTTACAATCAAACGTTCTCAAGTCAAAACGTACTCAAGTCAAAACGCACCCTTGAAAGCCGAAACGTACCCACTGACTTCTGCGGTTTATTACAAGAAATATATTTTTTTCAGTTCGCACACCAATTATATTACCACAGGCAGAAAGTAAACCACGATAACTGGGGACAATTAGGCGTTGACCGGATAATCTATGCAGGTGATAAGCTTGAATGAACAGGGATAATTTTCCTCTGAGTCACTTTTCGTTAAATACTAGCGATTTTAAGGAATAATATAAAATATACAGCAGCATTAATATCCATGCATTCCTACAAACATTCACATTAATCGGATCATCTAAAGTGGAAAAATAGGGCTAATCTAATCAGCAAGTACATAATGTTGTTAATATCGTTACTTTCCCTGCGTTGATTTTTGTTCTTTTTGCGAGGATGCTAATTATCATAGAATAGCTCACTGACCGACAATTCTCTTGCGTTTTATTCCTTTTGCATCTGTATGCATGGAAGCCTTGGCTTAACAAAAAACACGAAAGGAAATACCAGGAAGAAAATATGTTACAAAATCGAAGAAATTTCAATAATGGGATCAATATAAAAATAGTATTATTACTGCAGACAAGCTGTTAATAGCATGTGAAGATGCATATGCTCAAGCGAAAGATTATCTCAGAGAGAGAGAGAGAGAGAGAGAGAGAGAGAGAGAGAGGTGGGGTAGGCGCAGGCATTATCCAGTTTGATGACACCTTCCCCCAGAAAACGATTTTTATTAAAGAATAACTAGCAACTCCAACATATTTGAACATGAAATGTTATGATGTTATTGTTACGATTCATTTACTAACTTAGTAATACGTTTCAATTTGAGTACGGTTTGACGGGTTGATTATATTGAGGTTTGAGTTTGTTTGAGCTTGCTTCCGATTGTTGTAGGTTATAGTGGATTGTGGTAGATTGTGGGGACTGTTGCAGTGAATTGTGATAGATTTTGCGGATCACTGCAATAAGAATAATATTCTCATTTGTAAATAATCAAATACATACTGGTGTATTGTGGCCTTTTCACACTTGGTAATATTTGATTTATGAAGATTGTTTGTGGATAGTCCTAGATTTTAGTAGACTGTGGTAAATTGTAGTGGATGGTGGTATATAGACTGGTCGATTTTGTTATTGTAGAAAATTGTGGTCGATTGATGTATTTTCATAGGCTAGTGTGGTAGATAGTAGTCAATTGTGGTATATTGTAGCGGATTGAGGCAGATTCTGGTAAATTGCAGTGGACTGTGGTAGATTGTGGAGAATTGTGGTAGAGCGTGGTGAATCGTGTTGCTGTGAGAAACCTTATAAAATATCAGCATTGACTGTGTACGTTTATGACAACTTTAAAGACCTCATAACAAAATTTAAGCATAAATTGCCAAATTGTGAACATTCTGAACAAGTATGAGGATATATCTGGTTTGTATTAAAATTTCTTATTTTCCACCAGAAATGTAGGGTATCCCGGTCTTTAAGACCCGTGCTTATCATGGTGGTTCTGATTCTTTCCCCCCTCTGACCATAATTGGCCCGGGAATGCAGAATAGGCCACATCCAATCCCTCCCCAACTTTCCATCCCATATCTTACGAGGGGACTAAAGAGAGGGTATCTTTTTGCAGTGGGGCTTGTCCCATGATGATACTCCAGAGGAGGTCTTTCAAGTATTTAACCATTGCTGTTTACAGCCAAAGCTGAGGTTGGTTTTTGAGAATTTTAACTTTTATGACGCTATCATTTTTGTGCCTTTTTGGAAGACCTAAATATTCTTGGTAGTGTATAGGCAGGATTGTATAGAAATGCAAATAGACAACCACTTAATTGAAAATATATCGAAAAATAAAGCTTTCAGTAATGACTAAATATAAGAAACCCAAGTATTCGTTTTATTTTTTCCAGTAGAGACTGGGCATAGATTGTAATTTAGTTCGAATATGAGACAATTTTTAGAGATAAAGTCCTTGTTAATGAGTACGCATTTGTTTAAGGGCATTTTAGTTCAAACCTTTTAAGCCCCAGATTACTAGATTAAGTAGAAGGTAACTGTTTCCTTGAAAGGTACAGAAATTGCAAATCTTTAAATATTTAATAATACCCATATTAATTTCCGCTGACGATATTCAGCATTTAGATTAATTACTCATCTGATCAATAAATTAAATGCCTATCAGAAACATACGTTGATATCCAACATGACAAGATAATCAAATACTAATCAAATTATCAGTTCACGCAATATCACTCGTATTTGCATAATGCGAAATTACATAGCTGCTATGAAGCAATGGGATGTACAGTACGTATAAGTGTTGTAAACTATAAGGTCGATTCATTTCCAAATATCCTTGCGCAAAATAAATTGAAACGAGTGGAGGCTCATATAATACTCACAACAGGGTTCTCTTGGAATATACAGCCTCTGAGAATGTTTAAAACTATAAAAATACAATATAGCCGCTTATAACGGTGACCTATATTAATCAAATGACAGTGTGGGACCTTTCCTATTCTTCGTTTGCTCAGGATAATTTCTCTCTCTTCAACAGCCTACATAAACTAGATAAAATGTCTTCTGTACTCGGAGTTTGCATACGAGAGTCTGGACTGTCTTTATCTTTGAGTATTTGTTTGCACAAATTGTATTCATAGATGCAATAAATGAAGGAAGGATCAATGTCAATTCATACAAGCAAAACATGTAAGAAAACGTAAGAATATGAAAACAAAAGAAGTCAATTTTGTTATAGTAGTTGTAGTGCAATTGAAACGTATATTCATGTGATATCTAACACTTCAGTGATAAGTTAATGTATGTTTAATTTGGTCCTATATAGACTGACTGATAAATTGTTAGATACAAAGACCGAATAATATTCTATAATGTAAATCATTGATAGGACTGTCGTTACAATGTATACCATCATTCAAATGCAACTTCTTCGCTAACCTAGTAATTTCACACTACTATTGATGCCCTACTATCAATGTTTCATAATTGGCTTGAATACGTCGTAACCAAGACCCCAAATAGCGCTCCGCAATCTGTACGGGGAATAAACTTTATATTGTTTGTCAAAGAGTTAGTTTCAACATTTTGAGCGTATTTTTGTAAAATATGATCTGTTTACCACTTTATTTTGGCAGTCGCTCGTGACAGCAAGTAAACTGAGTTCTTGGTTGAATACACCTCCATTTATAGTGCTGTACTTTACGAATTATATAAACAATCATAGTCATGATATTGAAAGTTGTCTAAGTGTTAGTAGGTCATGATAGTCATCAACGTAATACTAAATTTAGTGTTAACCTTTATATATATATATATATATATATATATATATATATATATATATATGCGTGTGTGTGTTTGTGTGTGTGTATGGTGTTTCTTTATATCTCTAATTGTCAGTGGATTGTACAGCTTCAGATCATATCTGCAAACGAAATTATTTTCACCACGAATGTTGATCCGCAAAATAACAGTTCAGTCGATTACGCAAAGAAACTCCGCCTAGAGCTAATCCCTTTCATTAGTTAGAAACTGATTTTGCTCCTTCATGTTTGAACAAGAAACGGACATTAGAATGAAAGGAAAATTTTAACAATTTTGATAAAATGTTGTCCTCCACACCTTCATTCCACAACAATTTCCTCATGTTTTGAGCAATATATACTAAAAGTATGTCTCAGGCAGGATATATGCACGAAAATAACGTTCAACTATTTGGTGAATGCTATATTCCTCATGCATGTGGAAACCAGCATTTTTAAAGGAGTCTATTTAATCATAGTTCATGGTAGTTGACTCGTGTGTCAGACGAATATGTTACATCAGGTGATCGGAAGCTCATGCCGTTCGTAAAATGGCTCAGTGAAGAAAATCTACGTGGCCCGCTCTTTTGTAAGAGCAACATTAAAGTTTTTCGTCAAAATTGCAACAGTTTTCTGATATATTTATCTAGGAATAAAGATGCTAGAGTTTTCGATTTAGAGTGGGGAGATGGAATAACTATCGTGGAATTCAGAGAATGTGATTTGCAACACTCGTCTTTCGGGCACTTGGGCTACGACGAGATTCTCAGTATTAGGTAAACATTCATAAAAAGAAAAACGTACATAATCCTGTATTATGCATGATGAAGATACAATGTCCATTTTCTTTGTCTTGAACATGTACAACGATATTTTAATGTTTATAATACATTTAAGTCACTATGTCCATGATAAGAGTACTAACACGATAAATAGCTCAATGGGAAAATAACTCTTCAGTAATGGATTTAATAATTGAACCTAAATACAAATAGATAGACTGAGGGTGTTTGTTTATATAGAAACTTACAATGAGGAAAATACATTGTCTGCAGACGTGGTAATATCTCTCTGTCTCATATATATATAGTGATTTAATAGAGTAAAAATTTGACAACTTTAAAGTAATCGGATTTGACATATTTCCATTGCTGTGTCTTTACTAAAAATAAGATTATTTGCATTTATAAGGAAGCTTTTCGCCCTCTGAAACAAAATAAATTCCATCACTGATCGAAACGAACGAGAACTTTCACATGATTTGCATCACAGAGTCGAAAACCATAATCCTTTCATCAATGTTAATGTGTGTATTGTATCACATTTATTGTATGACAAACAGATGCACTTGTAGCTGTGGGCACCGCCAAAAATTATTTGATTATTTTTTTTTAAACAGAGAAAACCGTTATCAAATATCTTTTAAAATTTATTTCTCAACACCAAAGTAAATCTATGGTCGGGTTTAAATAAATTCAAGTGGACATCTTTTGTAGCCGATGATGTTTTAATGGTTTAGAAGAAATAGAACAAAATTAAACTTCTATTTATAAGCTATGTTATGGGTCAAAACTTCACATACTTGCTAGTATATTATTTATATTATAATTCATGAGAAATATAGATGATATTTAAGCGGGTATTGTACCTTCTCTTCAATTATGCTTCTAAAAGCAATAGTACGTCTAAAATGAGGAATAAATTTGTACTTACCCCGTATTCCCATTAAGTAAAGCTCTGTGAAAGGAAATAGAGTAGTTAGAGTTGAATTTTGATATATGCATATATATGTATCTCATAAATGTATCGGCTATCTTTTAATATTATACTTGTTATTTTATTATGTATAGCTCTATTGTGTGGTTAACCTTTGTCCGTGATAGAGGGCATAGTCTTGGTCTACTCGAATTTTGGCATAATATTTGGAATGTTTACAAAAGTTTGACTTCATGACCTGGAATCTTCCCTAGGAAATTGTATTGTGTCTTAAATCAAGAGATATTAGAATACATATAATGTGGCAAAAGTACTTCGTTCCTGTTATAATATCTGTCTTTCGGAATCTGTGATCGAGGTTTATATTTGAATTCAGTTATAATTTGAGAGGAATTATTTATTTAAATGATTCATTGGAATTACAAAGTTCTTTTTGACCTTTCGGACTAAAACACTACTTTAGACGTATTGAGGACTGATTGAAAGAGACATTATGTAATCGCTTATGAGGTTCCTGACTAGTGTAACTGATTAGGAACATTGTAAACTTTTGTGATAGGACATTCTGGATTATTTGGAGCTTAATCACGGTAGAATAAGTTCCTTTTGAGTTGTGTTAAAATGTACCCTTTTGTACTTACAAAGAAATTACAGGGAATTAGATTGGATGATATAAAAGATCTATATCAGAGGATTTATCTAATGAATATGCATTTGCTTAATTGTATTTTTATTTCAAAAGGGTCTAGCTGCTGATTACTAGATTAAGTATAAGATATATGACTAGATCAAAAGCCAAAGGTTGATTAATGTTTCCTTCGAAGGTACAAGATTGCAAATCTATAAATATGTAATAACATCCATATTAATATCCGCTGTCGATATTCCGCTTTTAGAGTAATTACACCGTGTAGCACATTTTGTTTTTTGTTCCTGGGTAGTAAATGTTATTTCATAAGTGTTTATGCCTAAAAGGTATAGAAAATGGATATTATTCCCCACAAACTTTGCTTTTGTGACCAGGACAGTGATATTTTGAAATTTACCTATTTCCAATGAAAAATCGGGCGAATTTGTGTCTTTTCGTTCACATAAAGTCAGAAAAAACAAGATATGAATCAAAATGAACATGTATGTATACTAAATTAATACAAAAATGACCACCAAAAATTTAGAAGTCAGTAGTTTTTCGAGGTTTACGATTCTACTTTAAATCACTTTCACGAATCAGCCCCCAAATGTAGACTCCCATCATGTCATGTTCTCGTTATACTGTCCTTGGTAGCGGCGTTCAAAGTCCAGTATATCCTGGTGGAAGTGCTCGCCTTGCTCCTCGAGTACACTCCCATGTTCTGCTTGAATTTATCAAGATGAGCATCGAGGATATGGACTTTGAGAGACATCCTGCAGCCCATTGTGCCGTAGTTCTTCACCAGAGTCTCAAACAGTTCCACATAGTTTTCGACCTTGCGATTGTCCAGGAAGCCCCGAACCACTGCAACAAAGCTGTTCCAAGCCGCTTTCTCCATACTGGTGAGCTTCTTGGGTAATTCTTTGCATTCCAGGATCTTCTTTGTCTGTGATTCAACGAAGACACTGGCTTTGACCTTTGCCTCAGACAGCTTAGGGAAAAAGTCTTGAAGGTACTTGAAAGCTGCCGAATCCTTATCTAGAGCTCTGACAAACTGTTTCATAAGGCCCAATTTGATGTGCAGTGGTGGCATCAGCAACTTCCGGGGCTCCACCAGTGGCTCCCATTTGATATCGTTCCTCCCCACAGAGAACTCGGTCCGCTGAAGCCAATCCCGCATCCTTATAATGCCCATTGAGGCTGGTTATCAATGGTACTTTAGTTCGAACATGACATCATGTAGAGAGAAAGTCATCGATAAAGTGCATTTATTAGTTAAAGAATATTTTACTTCAAACATCTGCAGTGGAGATTACAAGGTTAAAGAGAAGGTACATGACTAGATCAAAAGCCAAAAGCGTTTAACATTTTCCTTTAAAGATAAAATTATAATCCTATAGATATATACATATATTAATATCCATCTTATTTTCTGCTGAATTTTTATTCAGTTTCTGGAGTAATTCATTATCTGACCAATTAATGAAGTGTTTATCACACGTCATCGTTTGTACCCTATATGGAAAAGAAACAAAATACCAACCAAATTATCAACTCTTGCAGTATCAATCACTTCTAACTGATGTTAGAATACACAGATAATAGATTTATTCCACTCGAAGACATCCCATTATTATGAACGAAAATCAAAGATTACTAGGTGCTGAGGCAAATGGGGTAAAGTGACGTGCCCAAAGAGAAAAATCTGTAGCCGACCTAGGCTGACCTAATGGCCAGATTCGAACCTGCACTTTAAATAAATGTATTGCATTGTATAGTACTGTAATTTGTACTGTGCTCTTTACTGTATTATAATTGGATTGTAATCTATTGTATTTTATGTTATTATACTGTATTGTAGAGTATTTTATTTGTATTGTACCAATGTATTGTATTGTCTTGTATTGTATTGGGTTGTATTGTATAGTATGTATTGTAAATTAGAAAATAAAAGAATTAAAACCCAGGCTTAAAGAATTTTTTCTTTGAATGCATCAAACAGATTAATCATAAAGGTTCAACTGATATTATATTCGTTTTGGAACACAAATCCGCATTTTAGTGATACATTGATTAACAGGGGAATCAATTTAGAACGGCAACGTGTAAACTTTGCCACGCTTATGAGCAGAGACTAAATTCTGTAGTATATCTGATGCGAGCGAGGAGAATTACAGGAATGAATCCTCTGATGATCTGAACGAGGAGCTGAAGAAAGTGGAACGTTATGGAGATAATTTATGGAACGGCACGGTACTTGCCTAAAGCAGTAAAGCAATTACAACCACAGATCGTAATCACGATCCTCACCCGACATTGACTATCTTTTAGAGGGAGAAGTGAACAGCAGCAACGTGTACTTATACACAAACCAAAACGTTCATCACCTTCTGCGAATGCATCAGAAGAGAAGACCGAATTTGAGAGAGAATACGAACAAATGAACCAGTGACTAGATTAACAATCTAGACTTTAATTTTGCACTTAGGAAGAACAAAAGAAATATATAGCCGTAAAATTAAAAAGGTAGTATAAGAAAAAACAAAGAAAGGAAACGGTTTAATTAAACCTGCTAACAGAAAACTTAAACAAATAAACCCGAATAAAGAACATTAGCAGTGAGTGGGGACGTTATGTGGAGAATGTGTTAAATTTGGGTGTTTGCAGTATGGGGAGACGATTTATACGGACAGTGGGAATTAGCATTACAGACAATGTCCTTGTACTATAGGGGAAAAAGGTATAAAAGGTGTGGGACTATATAGGGACAATAGGAATTGAACAGAGTAGACATCATGGTACTGGACACTGGGGAAACAATGGCAACAATGTTGCAAGCGGCTGACTTCATTCTAGTGCATCAGTGTGGCAGGTGGCTGACCTGAATACTGGTTACCCTAGACATAGATACATAGACACAGAGACTTGGTTAGAGACAGGGTTAGAGACATAGACGTAGACAGAGATATATTACACATACATAGATTGATGAACATCAATATATCACTCATAAAATCGACTAGAAAATATTTTAGACAAGAGAGAATAGATATTTTTTCGAGGCAATGGAGTGGCCCAGAAAAGGGTTTTTGGTTTTTTTGGTTAACACCATTCAGTTAACATAGAGGGATCTTCTTCTCTTCCTCAAACTTCGTCTGACCTCTGAACCTTAGATTAAGACTCTTCAGACAGCCGTGTCTCTCTCTCCTTCGTTTCCAAAAGGGCCGTCCCGGTGATCTGGGCGACATCCCATGATGATCTGACATATATCTGTCTTCCAATCCGAAGAGAGCTGCCTGTAACGTCACATTCCTTATATAGGTGCGCCAGCGTCTGTGCGCAGTGAATCAATGAGACAGAGTTAGAACATGACGGAAACTAAGAAGAAAATAAATTAGGGTGCATAGGCTGTGGAGTAGAGAAGTGACGGCATAGCAGCAGCTACAAATGCAAACAAAGTCCTACTTCCAGAAGAGAACGATTTTAATTGGAATTTAGTGGATTTACTCTCTTCACAAGCATTTGTTCCAGTACCAGTGCTTTCTCCGCTTTCTCCTTCCTACCATACGTCTAGGATTTTAAACAGAAACAGAAATAAGAATTGGATAAATTTTTACGGCAGCAGAAAGAAGCAGAATAAGCCTTTCTCATTCAACAGCAAGAGGGAGAAGAAGAAGAGGCTAGGAGAAAACGATAGGAAGAAGTAGAAGCTACGAAGAAACAAGGTATATGAGAGAAGGGGGATAGTGAAAGTGAGACGGTAACGGTACTCTAGACATTTTGGCAGAGTTATGGAGTCTGAAACAAATGTATGAGACTTCTTTAATACGACCCGAGAGAAAAAGACCTTCCCGGGCCAAACACTCCAATCCCGTCCACACTCCAACTACGCCTGAGATACCAACGCTAGTGATTTCTACCAAATCATCGACAGTAGCAGGTCCAGAAGTAAGTCTTGTCCGTGGCAAAGTGATAAGGCAGTTAAAGTTCATTACTTCCCGTTCCTGAGTTGTTTTTATTTTAAAAACAAAACAACCCCACCTTCCCAAACAAATACTCAATGGTCCTTTTCAGGACCGCCCACCTCTCTCGAAAAGAGACTACTTAATGTTTGTCAAAATCAAGTAAAACTCAAAATGCCTTTTTCCCCATGATGTACGTTGATGATTGTTTGAGTGTAGGTCCTTATTATAAAAAGTCAAAACCATGAGACACGTTTTACTTTCTGGTCTATTCTCTGTAAAAATTTACGATTCAATTTCACAACAGATCACTTTTAAAATTTGTCTTTTCACTCTCTTCTTTTTTATTAATTTCTTCGCTGTCACTGGTTATTCCTCTTCTTCCTCACTTTCTTCTCGTCTTCTTTTCTTCTCTTTCTGGACGTGTCTGGGTTCTTCCTTTTCAGAGGGTACTTTTCCTGTTCTGAACCCCTCTCTAACGTCTGCTCCTGTTGTTTCTTAGGGCAGTCTGAAGACCAATGTCCTTTCTGTTGACAATGACAACATGTACCTTGACTTTTGTGTCCTTTAATGTCTGTCTTGCTTTGACGTTGTGGACATTCTGAAGACCAATGCCCTTTCTTCGGACAGATGTAGCAAGTATCTTGACTTTTATCTCTAAAGGAGGGGGAGTAGTCCTTCTGCTTCTCTGAAGAAAATCTTTGTATGACACCTCGCAAAGCTCTGATCAGAAGTTCTATCTGTGTTGGCTCTTTCATCTTTCTGGTAGGATTGACAGTGAAATTAATACTTTGAGGGAAGACTCAGACCCTGTATATAGGAAAGACACTGGTCTTACATTGATATAAAAGGGACCATGGCGTTGAAAATACAGTCATTTGACCGTTTCCAATCCAGATGAAACGATCGCATCATTTCGTGAAGAAAGTAGAAGAAAGTAAGAGGCAGAAACGTGATCTATCGCCTCACACAGTAGCTGAAGTCTTGGCTCAGATCCATGCCAGTGATTTTGAAGATGACATTAGTAAGCCGGAATCCAGACCCAGAGAGTCAGCGTCAAACCAAAGTCCACCCCCAGTAACCCCTGAAAACTACTACCACATTTGAGAGACGGACAAACGCTCTTCTAGAAAATTTATAACCACGGCCTACACGTACACGGTAAAGTTTAAAGATTTCAAGTCAGACGTACCGCTGAGAAAGCAGAAGGGTTCATCACCGATTTGTGAGATTATTTGTTAACCACACTGAAACAGCAATGTCGTGCTAACGGGGACTATCGCTTGACACTTTCTATTTATTACGACAGTTTGAAGTCCCCCGTTTGGATCGAGTTTAGCAGGCCATCAGAATTGACATCTCCTAAAGTCATCGACAAGATTCAACACGTACAGCAATCCAATGGCAAGTTTCACATCACCGGTGGAAAAGCGACACTTTGCATGGCCTACGTTTCTCTTCCCAAAGGGTCCGGACAATGCAAAATAGTGTTACTGGTGGACAAACTTCGCAGCATGAATCATAGCCTCGTCGAAATTAACAACCCTCAAGATAAGATGCCTTTAGCCCTTGAGATCGTGGTGGGGCGAACGTATGCTGACAAAAACGACATGGCAGAATGGAAAAGAGACTGGCAAACTATTCGAAAATCGAACCGAGCTAAACAACGAAGAGAAGCAGAACTCCTGTTACAGCAAGCGGGGATATCTAAAGACACACCCTGTGGCATTCCTGAAATGCAAAATTGCATGATGCCTTAGCTGCACGCTACACCTTGAAGTACACACTTAAGAAGTGCGAGGACCTCTGTTTTTTTGAGGAAAAAACTTCAAAGACGGAAAATACATTCACGTCTCTCATCACAATGAACATTTCGATACCATTACCAGTATCACCGCATTCCTGGGATACGGTTATTATTGTGAGAAATGTGATTACGGTTATAACAGTCGAGAGCAACACATGCGTTGTGGATCGAAATGTCCAGGAAGTTTGGCCTCTAAACCCTGCCTGGACAGCAACGAGCGCGCTGCTCATTCAAAAATACCAACCCCAAAAGGAAGAGGCACAGTACATGTACCACCAAAAACGTAAGGGTGGTATCTTTAAACGCACGCGAGAGACTCAGTCTGTTAAAAGCCTTGCGCTTTCATCTCGATCCTTCTTGACCTCTACGGGAAAAAAGATTCGTCAACTTTTAGGCAATGAAGATGTTGACGAAGACGTGTGTGTGTGTGTAGCTTGTGACTAACATCCTCACTTGCCAGATGTACGTGACTGGAAAAGTTTTGTTTCGAGGCTTGGGCACAGGAAGTGGTAAACTATGCCCAAGATTTGTGATCATGACTTCCAACGTTCAGTGAAAAAAGTAACTTTTAAACCTGTGTTAACCGCAGTGCCAGAAGAACCCGACACCGAGGCAAATCACACCATTCAGAACAGAACTGTCATTGACATGGACATCCCTGAAAAGCCACTCCGGGAGGACCCCTGTGTGACTGTGCCAAGTGTAGAGACTCTAAGAACATTACCCAATGTCCCTTGGACTCCACACCTTCGTCACCAAAAATGTTGTACAGTGACTTGTTTATTTTCCACTTTGATCGTTTTGATGTGTATTGTATCGATGTTCTTAAACATTTGGTTTTTATGTATTTTTGTCTTTCGTGTTCCATTTTAAAAGTTTTGAAATAAACGTGTCCTGAAAAAGTATAAAAACTCTTGTTTTGTCTGTCTTCGTTTCAAAAGTGACAATCCCTGCACTATGTCTACCTCTGCTGTCTCTGCTCTCTCTTCTTCCACTTTCAAAGTCATCGACGAAAACTTAGATCGTGCCAGATGGGAGGTCTTGTATCTTCGCCATCCCTTTAACATGTTAATTGCTGGACCGAGCGGTTCAGGCAAAACCGAATTTGTCAAACGTTTGATCGAACATAAACATTATTTCATCGATCGTCCACCTCAACGTAAAGTGTGGTGTTACAAAGACTGGCAATCGGCGTACAGCCTCCTGCGAGAAAGTCAAGGCGATTTCACCGTGTTTGTGGAAGGCATTCCTGGCAAAGACGACGGGATCGTGTCTGACCCCAGTGAAACCCATTTGGTCATCTTCGACGACATGTTAGGAGAAGACGAAAAAGAAATTAAACTGTGGTTTACGCGCAAAGGGCATTACCGTAATGTCAGTGTCATTTACATCACCCAAACTTTTTTCAACAAGCTAAAGCCCATCGCACCATCAGTCACAATGCTCATTAAATGGTCTTGTTTAAAAGCCCTATAGATAAATCGCAAGTGCAAGTGTTAGCTAAACAGATAGGAACTCCTTGGCTGACTCATGCGTACGAAGTTGCCACTCAAACCCCTCATGCTTATTTATTTGTGGATTTTAAACCCACACACCCCGATTAATTGAGATTTCGTACCAATCTGTTTCGCCGTTGGTGACAAGACGGAGGGCCTGTCTCGTACACGTCCCCGTCGACTTAACAAAAAAAATCTATAAAAACCTCGGTCACTTGTGGTCTGTCTCACACATCGTCGACATGACGTCCCTTCGGTCTCATCTTCCCATCCAATTGATTCGTGCCTTGTATGGCATCATTCGTGAAATAAATCCACAAACACGTGCTGGTATCTTAGAAGTCAGTCTCAGAGAAGTCTTACTATGGTTTACGGTGACAGCACGTCAATTACTGCAAGGCATCATTCACGTCCCTAATCAAACCAAACGCTTTTTTGACAGAAACAAAGTAGCATTAACGCAACTGGCAGATCCCCGCATCGACACTTAAACCAAAAAGCAAATCTTTTTGAAACCTGGAGGTAGGGGTTCTCCAGGAGGTGTCATCATTCGTTCCCTCTAAAAATGGGATCCCAATGCCCTAAAAGTCATCCCCAAGAAAAAAAAGCCACTCCCCGACCCAAACGTACCCAGAAGAAAAAGAGCAGTGGTGTCAAAACCAGGTCACTGCCTCAGAAAAAGAAAAAGAAAAGTCCCAAGAAAAGACCCCAGAAAACAGCTTTTTCTCCCAAGAGAGGTACTACAGTCCGTGCGGAAGCTTACATTCCCAAGCCACGACCTGCAGCGACGGTGACCGTGTCTCCAGTAGCCTCAGGTTTTTCTACTTCCCCGTTCTTAGTCATGCCAGGCAAACCCAATGTGACATCTGTTCTTCCCCATTTGATGAAAAAATGGAAACCCGTGTCTTCAGGAACTTCTCCTCCAGCGGTGACACCCTCCTCCTCTTTAGCCGCAGTGGCAGCTGCTAACAAAGGACCTGGCCCCAACATCAAAGTCCAAGAGAGATCGGGTATGTTACAGAGTTTACTGGATTTATCCAAGCAAGAACTGTCCCGATTTAGTCGGAGCATCGGATGTGCTCCCCAAGAAGTGACTCCCGATAACGAAGTGACCGTCTTTGAGCGCCTTTTTGGTATGTCCCCGACTGTGGTTGTCTCCAAGAAAGGTAGAGTGTTGACAACAGGAGACTGAGTACGCATTGGCAAAACCAAACGCACTCTGGACAAAGGTTACTTATCCAACTGGACCACCGAATTGTTTCGTGTCATGGGCAAGTGCGTGGTCGTCATCCAACCGTTTATAAATTGGAAGACGAAGTGTACAACATCGAACATAGTCTCAACCAAGGAACCATAAAGTGGGAAAACGACTTGTCAAAGAAGTCAAAGTACGTTGGAAAGGATATCCTCCCAGTTGACGCTTCGCACGTCATCGACTATAAAAAGAAGTGACCATCATGCCGTTCAACACAGCCTCAACCACGACAGTGACCACTTCTTCTCCGAGTTCTTCTCTGCAAGATATACAAAAGCAACGCTTGTGGGTGTGGTGTGCAGAACGTGTGCCTAAAACGCAAATCGTCTTTTTCTGCTTCTTTTGCTGAACGGAGTGGATGTCCGCCTAAGACTGAATCGCAACAGTACCGCTTTCCATTTGATAGCTGATGCTGCCAATTACAAAACAGTCATCGAAGAAGCCATTCTCTACCTGAGCCGCGTGGAAGTGTTACTCAAGGTGGGAAACAACATCAGTCACACTTTGAACAGAACAACCGCCAAACACCCGATACGACGAGTGGAAGTGAAAACGTTCAATTTTGCCGCTGGACTCCGATCCACGATCGAAGATCATCTGTTCCAAGGACAGTTACCCAAACGTATAATCATTGGCCTCGTTCGCAATGCAGCCCTCAACGGAGCCTCCGATCAAAATCCATTCGAGTTTGAGCATTATAAAGTGTCCACGACTGAAGTCATTTGCGATGGTAAGACCTTTTGTACCAGACCCTTCAAAACTGACTTTGAAAAGAAGAACTACTTGAAGTCATCCTTGTCCCTGTACAAAGCTACCGGACAGATAGGGACCAACAGTAGTCACGGCATTTCGTACGACGATTATGCAGGAGGTTACGCTTTTGGGGGGTTGGGTTGATTTCACTCCAGACCAAGGCATTTCCACCCTATAAAATCTCGTCAGTTTCGAGTATAGGATTACCATTGTTGTAAAGATCGGTTTCTGTTGCTGTTAGCCGCACTTTTCAACACATTATTGACTATATCATGCCTAGGAAATGGGAGCTAAATGCCTTTCCCAAGGACACATACACATAGCCGACCTGGACTGCCATGGTATAAAATTGCCGTTAAAAAATAAAACAATTAATCTTAATTACTATTATCTGGTATGGGTCACATAAAAATTGTTAGTAAAAGAACAAGGAAAGAAAATACCCTTCCGAAATTATGACATTCTTCTACCATACCGTGTGGCGATCGGACTTTTTACCAAAATTTAGGTTCAATAGATATATCGTTTTACACTTTCATGCCTGAAGTTGCTCAGTATTTCTGTTCAGTAATCTATTTTCTTTAACAGACCATTTTAAAATTTCCCCCGATATTTTATCTTTATTTCACCATAGTTTTGGAGAAAATGAAGTACCGTATGTGAAAAAGTTTCTGTCAGGCAGACACAATATGTATCTTATTGTTCATCTGAAAACGATCTTATTCGTGTGCAGAACAAGCCAATTGTTTGTTATTTTGTTTAAAATAACGCTAAAACTATTACGAATTGAATAACGATCGTCTGAATTTAGCATTCTAAAGTGTATTCTGGCTTTGACCTTACTCTTTAGATAATATCGAAAAGTATTTTAGGATGTATGCACGAGCGTGTCTGTCTGTGTATGTATGTTTATCTGTGTGTATTTATGTCTGTGACTGTGTGTGTATGTGGGTGTTTGTGTTTGTATATGTGAGGACATGTACTACACTAGAGCATGCCTTTTGAATATTACGTTATTATACCACTCCACATTTTACATTTAAAGACCCCCACACATCACCCACCACCAGTACATATATATAACAATATACACATATCATATTTTCTCCATACAGTTGTAAAAAAATATAAAAAGTGATCAAGTTTTACAACTATTTGAAAATATTACAGTTTTGAACTTTTCTTTGGTTGCTTCATTCGTTCTTAAATTGTATTTCACGCCCGTCAATGCAAAATCGAAGGAATTAAAGTTTTGTTAACATTGAGGTAGCTGTTCATAAACAATGATTTCATGTTGTTCAGCCTTTCTCGCATGTTGTACTATGCGTTAATGAATGAATGCCAATAGTAAATATTTGTTGCAATAATATGAATTTGACGAGACAGACGATTGCAGTGCTAGGAGTTTCCAAAAACTCGTCCAATACTCCGTCACTTTAAGGTGTAGTAATATTACCAATTCTATGAAACACAATATCCTGGTAGCTGGTCATGGAAAATATAATTTGCCATATTGAACACCAAATGTGGACATACATGGAAAGTTCCTGCTTAAAGTACATGTTTTAGTTGAAATCCAACAGAGTATGATTTTCTAGAGCATGACTATTTTCCTGTGCCGGATAGAAGTGATGCTTGATACAAGGCAAAAATGTTGGAGGTTGAACAGAGAAAGACAAAACGACAACACATAATGGAATTATTTTCTTTGTCTATACTCTATAATGCAACCATCATTGCCACATTTTGACTTCTATTTATATGGCAATTATTAATACTTCTACTTTTGCCATATGTACGGTTATTACAGTATCAAATCTGCAACCATTACAACCGCTTCTCTTTGAGCAAAGGAGACGTGCTCGCTTGATATGCTCGTATTTTCGTGAAGACAAGTTTTACATACCAAGTTTGTTAAACGTTATCCTCTATACACGCCTTTATATACCCTTGTTTCCTTAAATGATAATAAATATCCAATATGTTTATGATATATTTTTGTGTAAGGTATGATTATTGATTTGTATATCTTTATTTTAATGTATTCCTCGCTTATTATAGCGGGTGGATATTATTTTTCTCGTTTAAAGTATCTATAATTGCCAACTTTACCTTTCATTATAAATTTTCTTTCACGCTGTCGGCTTGCAATATTACAAATTAGAATATTTCTATATTTATATTGAGAATATTTTAATAGTTCTTACTTACATCTTTTCAGGCGACATTATCGCCAACGATTTTTAAAACCTAGACAATGTAGGTGCGACGTATTTATGTCCACCAATGGAACTGGAAGTTTATACGAAATAAGTGTTTGCATCACGCTGAACACAAGATTCAGTGATAGCATATCGATTAAAACAAAAATGGCGCCCACCCTGGGATTTATATTGGACTGATATGGGGCTTTAACAACAAATAGCTCGTGTTATATGGAATCTTGAAATGGGGGTGGTGTTTAGCCTTGATGTGGCCTTGCAGGGACTGGATGTATGTGTCTGTATATTATCTGCATTCTGTTCATAGAAGGTAGCAGTATGAAAATATGTGCTGTATTGTTTTGCTACTGTTATAATTTACGGGCTTCTGTCCTCATGACTTTGGCTAACATTACAGAAATTCACACTTGTTTCAAGCCGTGGATAATCTAAGAAGCTGACCAATATGCGACCAAAGGACAGGATAATACCATGGGGTATGGAAGTCGGATACGCCCTAGTCACACTACTGGATTGTCCACTCCTTTGAGATTGTGACGTGACACATACAAGTCCAACAATTTATAACCACAAAACGAGGTGAGAAATACTCCCGTTATATGAAACAATTATGACACATAATCAATACATGGCAAACCATTCACAGATAGATGTGTATAGCATTGTCAAGGATTTTATTGAATATCTAATCGCGATATCTGATTCTACCAGATCTGAAGAGTGTGTGCAATGTTACAGAAAAGAATAAATCACTGTTCCCTTGAAAGTATCATAATTTTTGCCAAAAATGCCCTAAAAGATGTTATATGACCTTACGAACACATATCGGCAGCGTATTGATTAATTATTCAATTTAGGAGTTACAGTATAGTGTGAACGATCTATATTTGGCCACTATTATTGGAAAAAGACATTATTGATATTGTACAAGAGAAACTTAAGGTGCTAATGTTGAGTACATATAATGAAGCGAATGAATGCTACAATGATGACGACGACATTGATCCATCAAGCGAGTATAAAGGCCTATGTATTGAAGGTCCCAAGGATAAATGAAGGATAAATGATGGTATTATAAGATATGTAGGAAAAAAATGTGAAATCAAATCAAGCATTTACAGATTTTCTACTCGCTATTTACAAACCTGATATATCTTTGTATCTTGAAAGCCACAATAGCAAAATACGAGAAGAATATTTAAAAATCATATTTTCGGACGAACTAATTATGATAATATTTGTTGAACAGCAATGCGCTTGTAACAAAATATCTGAGCTGCATGCGATACAAAGAGAATCAGCATTTTTCACAGATTATAGAAGACAAAGAAAAGAGACTGAAGCGATCGTGATAGAGCAATTCATTTTTGCGAGGAGTTAAAGAAACAAGACAAGAGACTGAAGCAACCATCAAGAACAGGAGAGGGACTGAAAAAATTGAAGACTAAACTGTTCGTATATAAAAAAGCTCAACGGCACTGGGAAGCACTACCTGTAAAGGAATAGGCCTGGAAAATATGACCTATTCATATAATCAGCATTGCCAGCCATGCGAATCGTTTCGCGAATATTATCACGCTCATCGACGACGAAGATTTGCTGAAACATCTGAGTGTAGAAATAGCCAACACTGTTGAGAAAACAGCCACAGAAGTAAATGAAATAATAACCAGTTAAAAATATAAAACAATACATTTTCGGGATTTGCAATTAGAGAATTATCTTCCTTATATAGAAGCATGCCGACTGTGATTCAACTAAGACAAACTGTATTGTGCAAAAGCGTGCAATACGAATGCTAAGCCCAATGCAAAAAGCAGACATGTTAGTGTTATTAGGAAAACAACTGGTTGTTTCGAATAATCCACAGCCGTTACAAGGACTTAAACAATTCGCGTGTGAGCCTAATATACAAATACCAACGGTGCCAGAGAAGCTGTCATACTCGCATTATTAGGGTTACAATTGACACGCGTGAAATTACTTCTCACGTGGTCGAGGATCAACCAAAGCGAATTGCTACCCATGCGGCTGAGTATATTCATTGCAAATACCGTTCCTACCGAGGCAGTCATCTAAGCACATCAATTACACACACACTCAAATTTAAGGCTGACAAGCGCGTTCGTGATTTTTAACAAACAAACCACACACATACATATCAGGTATATACACTAGATAACATCTGTGAAATATGATTCCAGGAATCATACAGGTGATACGGTGCTCTTGTACATCAGGAATTAAAGCCGATATTGTTCTTGAATTGAATGTGTTTCTTAAATCGCTTGAGATTACCGCCAAATGGTTTATACTCACCTACCCACATGATCATGACCCGTGATGACATTAATGAGTTTTATATGGCCACTGCATTGCTGGATATGTCATGGCACTTTCAAAATTGTTCCCGAGTCGTTCTAACGGAGGTGGTAGTGAAACCATTTAATAAATAACGAGGAAAGTTGTACTGAACAGCATTTGTAGGGTTTAATCAAATCATGCGCTTGATTTCATTATTTAGTACATATATGAATCATGGAAGTCATAGATCGGGCACTATGAGCTCCCATTAAAATTAATGTGCGTTTTGATAACTGGTCCGCAAGTGTGCAATTAAATTGCTCCACAATATCTTGGCCACGATGTATACTAACATGTCCAAGACAAACGCGCTGCTAATGTTTTGTTTACAGAGCAACAACAGATCCAAGAAATTATAAACCTGTATCGACTTGTAATAATCCTGGCCATGCTAACGCACTGTGTGCAACGAAAACGTTTATGTGCATCAGAGACACATGAATAATTTTTAGATGTTAATGTATTGGCTTCCCTATACATTGTATCTGCTCGGAACATTGTTAACGCGCACCTGCATTTGCGTAGACGACCCTGTCTATTAGGTACGTGATGGTGTGGAAGAAATACAAGATCAGACTGCTGAGCCTCATATTTGGACATCAAACCAGCCACATGAAATCTTTCTTGGCAAGAGCAGGAAAATTTGCCACAAGGCTTGTTTGACCGATTATGCATGAGCTGCCCTGTCGGTGACTTTTTCCGCGTTTGTTATTTATTTAACAGCCGCTTCACCTTTCCAATAACCACGAGTACTGTAATATATTTTAGAGAAAGTCTGCTCCGAAACCAATTTCGTTTCTATCAATATATTTTGCTTCCAGGAAGAGGAGTTAAGTGGCGCGTTTGCATCTATCGAGTGCAAAATGGAACTTCCTGCCACCTATGATGATCATTCGTTCCATAAGTGATCGCATTTAATTCACGGATCAGGTCCATATCAACACGGTGAGGAGCACGCATATCATTTTGATTTTTCATATACAGTGTCTTGTCCGTAACATGCGGGTGTTTAATGGGTGCGTCACCAGGCTTAGGATGGTTGTTAGAATCAAGTCATTTATAAAGTTGGGTACCAGGCCCACTGCAATTGTATCTAGGTATATGGTTTTCACCAGGATATTTACTCTATGAGATCCTTAGGTCGCAGTCCAAGAAACAGAGATAAAGTTGGGCAAATGTGATACTATAACTCTGTTGCAAATGAGGCCATAAGGTAAAAGCTTGAGCACTTGTGATTGTGATGCCGCTAAAAAGTTTCTGACTTAACTTTCTTTTGGGATATAACGGGCAATTTATTCCATTGCTATTATACGTCATCAACGATTACTCCAAGATGATATTATCATACAAATAAATTTACTTCCATAAATATTGTAAAGTGCTTTAATTATAATTAAGGTCGATCTACTGTGGATAGACAGGCGAAAATGCTGAATCTTCTTTCCTTCAGAGACATATCTGAACACTATTGGACCTAAACGTGTGGATGAAAATTAGTATGGTCCAATAGTATTGTTCTCTGAAGATTCATAAAACATCGCACCGACTACGCGTTGAAAAATGAGACGTATTAATGTTCTCTCTGATAATGTATTTAATATCCAAGCATAGGGTTTGATCATTGGATAACATTAACACATAAGGACTATTGTTTAAGGGCCAACGTTTTAGAAGCTATTTGGATGTTTAGGAACATCTAAATCGTCCTTACAATTAAATAACATTGATAGGTCTCTTAAACTATTCCTTGCCTTGCTTTATGAACTGTCAGGTACAGTGGAAAGGTGCTGTTTTGATGTTTTCTAATGTTAATTAATCTGATTGTACATCTGTCCATAAGTTGTGATACAGTGACATTTGAAATGATTAAAATAGTTTATATTAAAACAATACAGTGTCTTCCATGCTTATTGGTTTGTTTCTGTCATTCTTGGATTGTATTTCACGCCCGTCAACGCAAACTCGAAGGAATTACAGTTTTGTTAACATGTCCATAAGTTGTGATACAGTAACAGTTACAAAATTGCAGAGGCTTCAATAAAGGTAAGATTATTTACATTTATAACTAAGCTATTTACCATCTGAAACAAGATAAATTCCTGCATTAGACAAAACAAATGAGAACTTTTAAATGATTTTGACCTGAGAGTCGAACACCATAATCCTTGAATAAGTTGTAATGTATATATGATATCACATGTGCTGGCAGAAAGATTTATTTTGGAGAAGTAGGTACTCTTGTTCCCTTTGTGTCACGTGAAAAACGGGGCATTAAAAAGGACATTTAGAAAATTATTCCTGCTAGAATTATTTGGCAGTGGCTTCTAAGAAATGTCTCATTCAATGCATTTGTTTCTGAAGCTTCTTAAAATAGTCTTCAACGTTTAAAACATCTATGTTTTCTTGCATAACATACCTTAAAAGGAATATGTTTAATCCACCAAAAATTGAATGATTTAGAATCGGTACTTAATATTGTAGCTTCTCACGATAAGCATATATGATAATAACCATACAAGAATGATATTGACCAGTAGCGTCTGTGAGTTGCCTTGATTTTCTGCTTCATCTGAAGCGTCATTCTCAGGTTTGAAGAGTCGAGCTGTATCTTTCCTTGGGGTTTGTATTTGTACAGAATCTAGTGAGAAAATATGAGAACGTTTTCTTTGGATGTATACGTGAGAATGTTTCCGATTGTATTTAAGCATTTCGTCCAAACGTTTGTCGTAAATTCGGATATACATCTCGAATAAGCAGTACGAGTTTATTTTATTTGAAAGTAGTAAAAATGAAATAAATAAACGAACATATTTTGGGTGAACGATTAACACAATTTCGTGCTTTATGAACCGTTTATAAAAAGTTTTATTTGACAATTTCAAAAATTAAAATAACATTGTATTGCTCAAAGATTAACATAATGTACTAATTTATAAACCACTTATTGACAAGAATGTTATACGGAATATAATTCAATGGCCGAAAGGTAAAATATGATTGTTAACCTTTTTATTCATTCTTTCAGATTAATTTACCAGAAAACAATCTTCTAATTTGTTTACCAGAGACTTCGAAAATTGTTTTGTTACTGAACCTAATAACAAGTCTAGGCCGATCACCGTATGTTTTTTGTATTCATTAGTATATTCAATTTATTATAAATAGAACAAATTTGGAAATAAAAGATGCCGTGAAATACAATTACACCTCCTCTCCCTGTAGTAAATATTCAGTCATTCCTCTTTACCTGCATTAGGCGAAAGAAACTCTCTCCCCGTATTTAGTTCTTCGTGGCTCCTCATTTTCATGCTAACTGGTTCAGTATCCTTACGTTTTGTTTTATCCGTCTCCTTACTGAGTCCCATACCTGCAAATTAGAAAGTATGAAACATGTATTAAAGTTGTTATTTACACTGCACCCGAGAAAGTTTGACCTAAAAATTGTATTTTTCTACAATATGTCTAGTGCATTTTATTCATACATCTATACGTAAGTAAGATACTGCGGCTTAAGAGTGGGTTTGTCGCAGTTAAATATTACATGTCTTATTAGGAGTATAGGATTAGCATTGTTATAAAGATCTTTTTCAGTTGCTGTTAGGCGCATTTTTCAAAACATTACTGGATATATTACGCCTAAGAAATGGGGGCTACATGCCTTTCCCAAGGACACATAGACGTAGCCGTCCCGTACTGCCATGGGCGGGTATCGCGAGTTCTATATAGTGAATGATATAAAAGTGACGTTACAAATACAACAAAAATTAATCTTTATTGCTATTCTCTAGTATAAATAATATTCAAAATGTTAGTCAAAGAAAAAGGAAAGAAAATACTTTTCCGAAATTTGAACTTCTCCTACCTACCGTGTGGCGATTGGATTCTTTACCAAAGGTTAAGTTCAGTAGATATATCGTCTTACACTTTCTAGCTTGATGTTGCTCAGTATTTCTGTTCAGGAATCAATTTTCTTTAATAGACCATTTTAATATTTTCCCCGATATTTTATCATTTCTTCACCATAGGTTTGGAGAAAATGAAGTACCGTATAGGAAATTATTCCTGCCCGGCAAACACAATATATATTTTATTGTACATCTGAAAACGATCCTATTCGTTTGCACTACAATAAAGTACGGTACAGAACAAGCCAATAGTTTGTTATTTTGTTATTTTGTTTACAATAAGGCTAAAACTATTAAGAGTTGAATAACGATCGACTGAATTTAATGTTCTTAAGTGTATTTGACTTTGACCTTACTCTTTGGATAATATCGAACGTTATTTTAGGATGTATGCATGTGTGTGTCTGTGTGTGTGTATTTATGTTTATCTGTGTGTGTTTTTGTGTGTTTATGTGTGTATGTGGGTGTTTGTGTTTGTATATGTGAGGACATGCACTATATTAGAGTATACCTTTTGAATATTTTGTTACTATACCACTCCACATTATATATTTAACCAACACCACTCATCGCCCACCACCAACACACATATAACAATATATGCATATCATTTTTGCTCCATACAGTTGTGGAAAAATATAAAAAATGATTAAGTGTTACAACTATTTGTAAATATTAAAGTTTTGCACTATTCCTTGGTTGCTGCTTTCATTCTTGGATTGTATTTCACGTCCATTAATGCAAAATCGCAGGAATTAAACGTTTGTTAACATTGAGGTAGATGTACATAAACAATTTCATGCTGTTGAGTCTTGTTTTGCATGATGAATTAATTAATGAATGCCAATAGTAAATATTTGTTGTAGAAAGCAATGCTTTGCATTGATATTAGATAATATATCATCACTAAAAATCATTTTCGTTTGGCCTAAACGTAACGTTGTAAATCTGCATTACGATATGAATTTGGCTAGACAGATACGTACTCATCACCAGTGTGTATCCGATTATTAGTTCAATGTAACTAATTAATTAACTATGCATAACAATATGAATTTGACGAGACAGATAATTGCTGTGGAGGAGTTTCGAAAAACACGTCCAATACACCGTCAGTTTAAGGTGTAGTCCGTTTCTGGTGTAATAGTTACCAATTGTATGAAACACAATATCCGGATACATAGTCTTGGAAAATATAATTTGCCATATTGCACACCAAATGTGGACATACATGGAAAGTTCCTGCTTAAAATACATGTTTTAGTTGAAATCCAACAGAATATTATTTTCTAGAGCATGACTATTTTCCTGTGCCGGATAGAAGTAATTCTTGATACAAGGCAACAATTGTTGAGGTAATAATTATAGGTTACTGAATTTGTATGGGAACATATGAACGAGTTTTTTTCGGATGGAAATACTGCATGACCTTGATAGTGCAGTATATCCATCCAACAAAACGAGTTCATATTTTTCCATACAAATGAAGCAACCTTTTTATTATATGCTCATTTTCTTATTCTACCTAAGGCTTAATTATATAAACAAACATACACTACAAGAAACAAAGTAACTGAATGTATGCAGTATTCCAAACTAAATATACAAGCCCTGATTCATCATTATACAACAACATTATTAATGCGTACATAACTCCGCCCAGAAATATTTGAACTTCGTCGCGCGTTAGACATAACTTTCGAAAGAAAATGGCGTGTTGGTCTACTTAAAACTGAAATTTGGAATCATATTGTGAATGAATGTGCATTGCAAAAACGTTTCAACTTGATCTGGAATGAATAGATTCTGGTATTTGTGTCGATTTTACGAAATTTCGTGATTATGGACTGGATTTATCTGTGCCAATTGTACATGAAGTACATCGGATTTCAGCAGCGAGGGAGCAGTGTGTTGACATCTGCAAGTGTGTTTCTGTTCTGTCATTGAATGGTTGAAAACATCATGTGGGAAAAATATGAAGTCTTTCAATTGCAATTATAAAAAGACGCTATGGAATATAATGTTTATTTCATTTTGAATGCAGTAAGAGGATGTAATTGCACTTGTAAACATATTTTTGGCCATTCTTATTACCAGCTAAAGAAGACAGTTTGTGCATTGTCACTTGCATGCTATTTGTAGAAACCCAGCAAATTTATGAAATCTGGCATTTATCTCTAGCCTAAATCCGGAACATTGTATCAAGAAAGTTAACGTGGAATGTGGCAAAACAGCCGGTATGTGGCAGTCCACGAAAAATAATCTGCTTTAGTTCATTCAGAAACAAATTGAATCAATCAAACCGTAAAGCGCCTACTACGTCAGTGTACATGATTTGTTTACAAAGTAGTTCCTAATACACTACTGGGCACACGTGAGTGCAATATCGTAAATTATTAAACGATTCTTACAATGTAAAGTTAACGGAGAAAATAAATGAGCATATAATAATTTGCCATACTGCACACCAAACGTGGACATACATGGGAAGTCCCTGCTCAAAGTACATGTTTTAGTTGAAATCCAAGAGATTATTATTTTCTAGATCATGAGTATTTGCCTACGCCAACGATGCAATTCGGTGTACAGTTGGTGCTACTGGAAAAGCTGTATTAACAACATGGACTTTGCAGATCATGTTTGTTGTTGGTTTTGCAGCCTTGAACAGCATCAACGCTGTCATTTCTCTCGCACACCACAGATGCGCACCAATGAAGTAATACTGTGGGACAGGTTGTATGGCAAATAAGTACCAAACAAGGTGCTGCTGCAGAAAAACACATTCGTGGCTTTTCAGAATATAAATCGAGATAATAGCCTATGGTTTCGTAAGATGATATTTGAGACGCAAAGATTGAATGAAATTTCTTTGCGGTTAAAGGAAGGTAAACGACAGCGGTTTCCAGTGACAACTCACAGAATACTATCAGACTGAGCACGTCGACTACCGGTACCACTCTCAAAATGTTTTCGACCATTGACTAGTCTCGATTTACTTGTGATAGTAAAGTCAGTCATGCATTTTCTTGGTGTCTATGGGAAATGGACTTGTATCGATGGTGCCACGCATTGTTCACCTTAATTTGACAACCGGACGCACAGTATGTTTCGTATTTGGTGACACCCTATGATTTATTGTATTTCGTTGTATCTGTAGGAAAGTGCAACTGGTTGGAAGTACGTGAACTTGTTGCACCTGATCAAAGCAGAAGCGGGGGCAATTATATCATGCAATCACTCTATTAATAGAATAACTTTAATGGACCCTCAGTTTTACCAGGGTGAACAAATAATTGAAGCTTAGTTGCAACTGCGAGTTGAAATCACCATGAGGACTACGTTGCTCATGAAATAGAAACGCCTGTGCGTGGTCGTAGATGTTATTTGCGGGCTTGGCGTGGCAAAATCTGTTGGCCTTGGCCTGGCGGGAATCACGGCCACAACTACGATGATAGATGACCAAATCGAAATTATTGTCGGTGCCCTTTTGAGTGTATTCGGTGTCCACCAATGGAACTGGAAGAGATGTTGGCAAGAGTTACAATTTACATTAATGGCAACTACAGCTTGTATTTCAGCTTTTCCTACCGCGTTTCTACAGTTTCCAACAGTATGCATTTGATGGTCTCCAGTATTAGATGTAGATGGTAATAGCAGAATAATTGCAATACGGCAGCATCCCCAAATACTTGTTTATCAGAACTTCTTCTAATTTAAAGACTCCTAAAATGGAGTAAAATGTTTGCCAGCACATGTGTGGTTGCAGGATTTCGAACATGCTTATCACTCGTATGATTTCAAAATCGGGCGATTGACAATAGTAGTGTTACAATAGAGTTTTATTTTGGAAACGGATGATAGGGAAGACATATTTTATGTATATATGGTAAGGAATATAATGTTAGGTAAATAGCCATCTGATGCAATACTACAGAAGGCAAACATCACGAGTATGATCTTCAAGCAGCGCTCGTGTTTTTTCTTAATTTGTATGTTCTTTTTGTTTTGTGATAGGGCTAAATATGTCACATATTTAGCAAGCGACACTGCAAATTTGTGTCGGCAATACAAAAGGAGTCATTGTATCAAAGGATTCAAATGCTGTAATATCAGATTGGACCCTATACATTCTTTAGACCTAAAATCAACATAATGCTTGTAGACTGGCGTTGGATAAACAGGTCATATATGAAGCAAACTATATTTATGTGAAATTAATCGCTTTATATCCTATGAACTGGTGACGCGCTATATTGCAGCAGAATTTCGTGAAACATTTCTGGTGATTAGTTGATTCAGGACCTATGTAAAGTTCAATGCAAATATAATTGTCAAATAAAAGTATTTGCATCCGTCCATCCATGAATGGACCAAGCCTTCCTTCCTACCCGTCTTTCAGTCTGATAGGAACCGGAATTTTAAAACGAATGACAGATGGAGGTTGGTAACATTATGTATCATTATCACAGTTGCAAGTACTGTTGAACAACTATTTTGAAACTAATCAACATTGTTTGGTTGGTAAGGAAACCCAACATTCATAATCTTTAAACAATTTCGTCCTGTGTGGTGGACATTGTTCGATCGATCGATCGATCGATCGATCGAGAGAGAGCATAAAAATGTCAGTACCCGTATATAAAATATCGTTATCGATGATATAATCTTGATCATCCGATTCATTTTATTATTTTTTGGGATGATAACAACAACAACAAAAGTAATAATAATAATAATAATAATAATAATAATAATAATAATGATAATAATAATAATAATAATAATAATATTATTATTATTATTAATTTTCGCTGGATATTTAGTGAGGATTAGTAATGCCGTAGTGTTATATCAATATATACGATAGGTACGAAGATTCCATAGAACAAACTGCTTGCAGATCAATTAAAAACCTGATTGCAGATCAAGAAAACCACTAGCTCAATGCTTTAGAAAACGTGCATATTGAATCTCAGAATCTTTATGTGGAAATATCGAGCAGTAACATGCAAGGTGATTTTCGTTAGTGTCATTGGGTTAGACAATTGAATGCATTGAAATGAATATAATACCTTATCGACGGAACTCAAAAGTTTAAATTTAAATTCAATGACACACAATAATACAATAAACATTTTTTTAACGCAAACTGCATTGGCTGTTTTTCATCAAAGAGGGACCGTTTGCATTTTTCAACCAGTACACATTTTCCCACTAAGTATACATTTTCTCGGACACCAGTATTTGAAGCTTACATTCATTGTCTCCTAATGTTTGATTTTTAAAATTGATATATGCATAATCTGCACAGATATTAGTTGCAGATTTTAGCGTTCCCAATTAGAATATGACTACAAGCAGAAATTGTCTTTCTTCTATTGGTTGTTAAGACTCATCGTGTAAATAGAAAGCAAATACCAAGTACCAAGTCCCTGAACTTTAAACTCTTCCTATAGACGTGCTCCCGGAAACTTTCGTTTTGCGAATTTGCCATTCAGCCATGTTGTAGTAAAGAGATGATCTATTGGTTTTCTATCAAGTAGACTTGGTATCATATACTTCAGTTCAAGTTGTCCAGTTACAATCGCAATTGTCAGTTAAAGTCTTGTGACTGTATTTCGAACCCGTAACAAAATGGCGCCCACCGTTGGAGTTATATGGCAATTAAACGACATAGCTGGAAATATATAGAAATCATCAAGACGAGACTTGGATGAGATCATCTGATTTCCGTGTTTCCAGGAACAGGGCTGGGGTATTGACCTGGTGTTGAAGTGCATGGAATGGATGTATTATATTGACGGAAGATAGTAGTTTGATAGTGCAAGGTTGATAAAAGTAGTAATACAGAATACGGCTTTCTATCCCCAAACCTGAGGTTCATATTACTCACATTAGAATAATTCACATGTGCATGCATATAGACCTGTGGATTATAATCTGTCAAACTGACCAATAGGCGACCAAACAAGAGGAAAAAGTCAAGGTATAGAAGGCGGTGACCATCTATACCTGTAACCGACAAAATCGCTATTACCAAACGACTAGATGAAATGCTAAAACAGTCTAGTGTGGTAAGAGCTAATTATAATAAAATTGTCGAATATCGATGGGCTTAGAATTAAAAGTATGTTACAGACGAAACAAGTAGAATCACCATTTTTCGTGCAACTAAGACGACAAAGACGACACACTAAAGAAATTGAGATTGGAGCAATTAATTTTTTTAAGGTTTCACAAGAAAAAGGTAAGAGATTGAAGCAACAAAAACAGGCAAGATACTGAAAGAGTTAAAGACAAAACATTGCATCTATAAAATGTTGAATGGCATTGGGACCCTTTAACTCTAACGATTTATGCCTTGGACAATATTTGGACGTCCATGCCATTATAAATACTGTAAATAACATTTGCTTGTGTTACTTGTCTGTCTAGGTTCACAACGGTGTCATAAAAGTGATATCAGAGTTAAATCATGTAATCAGCATTGCCGGCCATGCTGATTATTCGCGACTATTATCACGCTCGACGACGAAAATTTGCTGAACCTCTAATTGTAGAAATACCCTACGCTGTTCAGGAAACACACACAGAAGTAACGGACACAATAGCCAGCATTGAAGCGATTGCAGGGTATCAATTTCTGATATTGGTAGAGTAAAACAAATAACAATATATCTTCTTAATTTGCAAGTCGAGAACGATCTCCCGTTTATATAAACATGCCGGTTGTGATTCATCTAAGACAAATTGAGCGACATCGTGCAATACCAATACCAATCCGAATGCGAAATGCAAACATATTTGTGTTATTAAGACCAAAACTGGTTATCTTGGACCATCTACAACCGGCTGTAACATTACAACAACCAAAACAATTAGCCCCTGCGCGTAATATTCAAATACCAAAAGTGGAAGAAAAGCTCACATATTTGCGTCATTAGGTATTGAAGGCTGCTGTATATGTTCGTGCATAATAACGGTGTCGCCGTATCATAAATACCATGAATTTTAAATTTACGTGGCATTCGTCCCACACATACAAACTAGAAAAAAAAGCTGGACAACTTCTGTCAAATAGTATTCAAGAATCATATCGGTGATACAACGCTCTGATACCTCAGGAGCAAAAGTGAATATTTCTTTATAGCCGGATTTAATTATTACTCTTAATCGCGACAAACATGCTGCTCATGCAATCAGGAACCATGAATACATCAGAAGTTATTAATGATGATATCGACAACGGAATCGATACGATTTTCGAGATTTTTGGAAGCATACAACAATAGACATTGAGAACGGACACTTAACATGTGTGTGCAAGATGAATTACATATTTAAACGACGCAGCAAACACCACGGTAAAATAGTTTCCATACAGACTTCGCCTCCATTTGTTTAGCACACAACAGTGCTTGACGATCTAGACTTTTACTGTGGCGGAATTAGCGAAAATCCGCAGCTTCCGATTATGCCAGAACCTGGTAAAATCCTTTTGAAGTTTACAGTTGTGCATAAACAAATCAGAGTACTCTGTATCATTTATGCGGACTTTGAATGTCATATATTTGTTGAATGTCCTGAATATGTAATATTCCTGTGGGAATCAAACAAATACGTAAATTGCTGAACAAGTTCCATGCCGATTATGTTACATAGTTGTCAGATGCTAAACGGAAATACACATTTTATATCGTGATAAGAATGCGGCTGAATGTGTTTCATAAAACGTTTGATGTTACCACTAAATGGATTCGACAAATGATATACTCATTCACCAACATGAGTATGACCCATTATAACATTAATAAGTTTATGTTGCAACTGCATTGCTGACTATGCTGTCCACCACATATTTCAAAGTTCAAGATTACTCTCACGTCACTGGCGCGTATAGGAGAGCTGCAAACACTGTGGAATCTACAGTTACGAATTAAATCAATACAAAAATTTATGTAGTGGTTCATAACATGCGTGGGTGTAATAATCACGTAATAAAACAAGCATTAGCATCAGTGTCAAAAGTGCCAATAAGTATCGTTCAAATCAGTATGGAAAAATACTTGTCGTTCATAATCGGAAAACTCCACTTCGTCGATTCGTATCAGTTTTTGAATTCATCACTACACAAACTGATTAACAATATAGCGGCAGAAAGCTTCAAAATCACCAGTCGATATTATACCACTAACAATGATTTGTTAACTAGAAAACAAATGGATGGGACAAGTTTACTGAAACTTAGTTACCACTGACCGATGCATTTTTTCATAAGTGTATTTCCGAAATATATTATGAACATGCAAGCAATGTCTGGTTCGCATTTGATTCTTAAAACGTCACTACCATGATCTGTATTTGCACACATATGTGGTGTTGCTCGCGGATGTACTGGAAACATTTCGCGACACTGCTATGCAAGCGTATATGACCGATCCACTCATTACTTTACGTCAATAGGAATGGCTTTTCCGATGCACTTTTATCAAAAAGGAAAATTTAGATGGAATTGCTCACTGATATTAATGTGCATCTGTTTATCGAACGTTCACCTCGTGTGTTTACAACAATACTCGTTATGGATGTGCAGAGATGCGGCCATTGCCTGTTCGTGGATTTTCCAGGATTGATCCCGAACACATTGACAAAAAAGAGGTTCTTTAATACAATAACAATATCGACCACGGATCTTTCTTTTGCTACGTATATCTATATTATGCGTTTCATTGTTGTCAGGGATTTTATATTGGAATGATAATTTGTAGAAAAGATTTTACATAGCTAATATGCGTCCATGTGTAAATTTTATGTTAAGATATTGAGCTGTAAATTAGTTGTTTATTTGGGTTAGTGTTCTGTACATCAAATCTGTTTACAGTTTGGGGTAATTTTCCATTGGATGATTTAGCAAGGTGGGTTGTGCTGCGACAAAAGTAACTTGGGATGTATTGCGTCGTAGAGTCGTGGGAACTATGAGGAAGAAGGTAACAATAATTGATTCCTAATTCTTATTTTTTTTGCCTTGTTTATTTAATATTGTGTTCAGACTTAGTTTGAGAGGAACTTTTTATTTAAATTATTGATCGTAATTACAAAGTGCTCAATTGACTCTTTAGACGAAGAAATGTTTGGTATTGTTGTGAAGTCATTCAAAGGAGTTTTGAACAATGACATTGTGATACACAAAAGCGGGTGGCACATCAACACATTCGAGACTATTGGCATATCAGCACATCCAAGGCCTGATAGTCATTCGGAAGACTCTATTCATTCGGAAGAATCTATTCAGTTGGACTTGTGATAGGACTTTAAAGGATTGTTTTGGATTAAAGTCACTATCATGCAAGTTCCTCTTAAAGTTTCAATATATAACTTACAGAATTGAATTATTTGTTAAGTTTCACAAACATGCTGGTTTTGTTCCTTATGTTACTTAGTTTTAGAGAGAGAGAGAGAGAGAGAGAGAGAGAGAGAGAGAGAGAGAGAGAGAGAGAGAGAGAGAGAGAGAGAGAGAGAGAGAACAGAGCGCCAGATCGAAAGAGAGAAATAATAGAAATAATAAAGGCAAATGCAATAGAGATTAATAGAATTAAAATGGGCAGGAAAAAGCACTCTCCTCTGTCAACAATTTGCACAGAATATCAGGTTTTGATGTTGTTGGCTATATCAAGAAAATTGCTGAAACCTTAGGATGGCCAATAGGGCACTGGAGAAAGTGTATTTATTGGCAGAGTTCTTGATATCTATATTTCATTGTCAGACAAACGTAATGTTGATAACAGGTGATCAAGGAATGAGTCTTGACGAGTTTTGAGTTGGCACCTGAGGCATTACATGGGTTTAGGAATTGTAGAAAAGAAATTGGACAAAATAAGAAAAATTTGGAAGGAAACAAGAACTGTTTGATAGTTGGTGAACAGCCAAGAAGTTGATGAATATTACATTACCCCCAGGCAACTCATTTTAGTGGAAAAGTTCAAAAATTGCGTATATGACCGATATGGAAAACTATCGTGATGCGCATAAGGTAGAAATTAGGGAAGATGCTATTGGGAGAGCTGTCAATTATTTCTTGACTCACAAAATTTAATTTGTGAATAAATCTTCTTCACAGCAGTTTCTGGTAAAACAAATCCATCTCTGTATCAAACGAGTACTTGGAATCAAACTTCTGAAAAGAAGATTAGAAACCCTTTTCTGTTCCTAAGTCAACTTATTTTAAGAAAAAAGAGTAATGTTTTTCTGATTGTTACAGATTAAAAATGCACTGCAGAATAAGAATAGAGATATTCCAACTGCTCTTATCTAAAAGAAATAAAAGTCACGGTTTTGTGCTGAAAGCAATACATTCCTTGTGTGAAACAAACACAAGGAAATGGATTTGTAAAAAGTTAAAAATTAAGAGTTACAAAGATAAAGAACTATAGATATGCAATATTATGGTTTGTTTTGAATAATGCTAGGTAGTCGGAAAAGGAGAAATGTAAAATTCCTTTATTTATGTATTGTAAAATATTAAAACATTACAAGAAAAGTGTAGTTTGTTTTGTATATTTAGGGTGAAGTACAGAGAATAAACTATGCTTAACCATTTTAAAACCAGTTTGAATCTTAATTTATTCATTTATCAGGTTTTATTAGTAAACTGCACCAGCAAAGGGAACTTCTCTTCTGGTGATCTGACTGAATATGTTTCTGTTTTAATACATTCAGTAGAAATTTGAGATCCATTTTTGAGTTTGCTTGCATTCCCCATAGTTACTGAAGTCAGGTAATATTAGTTCCTTTTAAATCACTCACATCACCCAGTTAATTACTCGTCTTCTTATCCAGCCATTCCTCCTTTACGCCTTCCAGCCATCCTGATCTGAGAAATACTACATGGTAGCACGTTACAGTATGTTTGACTAATATGTGAAGGAATGTTTTTTGTATAAACATGTATTCTATGATAGAGAGATGTTATGTATATCTATATTGTGTGTTTAATTTTTGTCCATGATTATAGATTGTAATGATAATATGTAGACAAGACTACATAGCTTTTTTTTGTCCATGAGTGTAGATTTTATTTTAAGTTAACGAGCCATAAATATGCTCTTTATTTGGGTTCTGATTCTATATGCCTAATATGTTTACATTTTGGGGTAATTTTCCATTGTATGATTAGTTCAGGTGGGTTGTGTTGCGACACAAATCAAGTGGGAGGTATTACGACTTAGAGTCATAGAGTAGTGGGGATGTAGTAAGGTGTAAGGAGAGATCAGTTAAGTTATTTATAATTCCTATTTTTATTACTGTTCTTATTTTATTCTTAGTCTGCATATGTATTTAATGTTGTGTTTATATTTATATTATATGTATTATCATACACAATTATCATTCGTAAGGATTAGATGGTTAATAATATTTTAAATACTAAATTTCTTATCAATCCTAAGTTCGCACTTTAAAGATGAGTCATGTATCAAATCCTTCGATTCATTCATATAGTCCAAGGTTGAGTTGCACTATCATTCAAATAAACATTATGTGATTCGACAAGTACATGAGTTATTTGAAAGGCCAAGCTGACCTAATTTCTGATTAGATAGTGACAAGCAGCTGACCATGTTTACTGGTTCCAAGTGCAATGTAAATGAGTCATTGAACCGTCTTTATGTTTCAGTAATTGCGTATTAGTTATTAATATAATTATAGAGTAGAATTAGGCATTCTTAGTAGGACCACAAGGTTTGGAAGTTATTTAGTTATATTGCTAGGATTTAATGTATTCATTTAATTATTCGTTGGAATTACAGTGCATTAATTATTCACATTAATTGGAATAATAACTTTCAAGGAAGCACTGTCGATTAATTTGAAGATTATTTTGAAATGTATAGTTGTTACGGAGTTGCTGTTAATTCATTTAAAGACATTTTGGGATTATATCTTTGTGATTCTTCTGTACTGCTGATAAATCATTACAATACAGACAATCATTCCGAATACCCTTGGAACTCATTCGGATTACGCGTAACTTTTGTAACTGATAGAAAATTTAGGACTTTAGGATTTCATTCACCTTACTATAAGTTATTTTCAATTCCTTGAAATTGGATGTTACGGAAGTAAATATTTTAAATTGTATAAATCTTGTTGATTTTTTCGTTCTGCCTTGATACTTATTTAAAGACCATAGGCTCAATGCAGTCAATTCATTCAAACATGTTCTAGACAGTACCATTTTGACATCAAGACTATTTACACTTCAGCACATTCAAGTCTATTAGTAGAACAGCACGTTCCAGACCTACTATTCATTCGGAACACTATTGTTTTGGAGCTGTTATAGAACAGTTACAATTATTTTGGACTTAATTCACAATTATTTAAGTTCCTCTTAAATTTGATATTATAACTTACAGAATTAATTTATTCAAGTTTGACGAAAGTTGCTAGAGAATTAACTTTTTTAAGTTTGATAAGACTTGTTGGTTTTGGTTCTTTCTATTACTTAGTTTCAGACCATAGAATCGTAAGAGATTGAATTGATCAAGAATACCCTGAAGAACTTCACCACACAATGATTAGCCGGTAGCACCAGAAGCGATGTCACTACCCCAACCGTGATTGTACCCTTATCAGTGTGCAATAGCAGACGAATCAGAACGCAGATTTACTGAATGAACCAACGTTGTTCCAAATCTCAGGACGAGAAGCACCTATGTGGCTCACTTATGAAGTCTGCTGTATTTACGATTGGTAATTTCTTTAAGCTCATGAATAATATTGTATTTGGCACGACGAGGGAGAATTTAGGAAAGCGAATTCGAGTTGATATTGTTTGTGACAGTGACAGTGAACAAGATAAGCCTCGAAGGCTTATTGTTGATGTGGCATTTGAATCCCGAGAGACAGTTAAGGTATGAGTTTTGTTATGACACGATCAAACCTTTTGACCACGATCGTGCCAAGATGCTTTATACTGACACATATTCTTTGCTGATGCATATCACAGCTGACGATAAATATGTGTATATTGCATCGGACATACTTGTAAACGAATTTGATAACAGTTAAAATCCGATCGAATAACCCGTTGTTTAGCAACGGCAATTAAACAAAATGTGGCAAGTTTATAAGGTTTGAAGACTACATAAGACTTTGACCTAAAATGTACTCGACCGTGGTTGGACCACACGGCTCAGAAAGAAAGAAGAAAGCAAACGTAGTTCCACTAGTTATTGTGCAAAAGAGAATCAGGCACGATATGTATGTTGAATCTCATCGCGAGAGATGTGTATTCACACACAGCGGACATTATTAGGTCAAGGAAACTTGGCATGTGTGTATACTGACGAACCAAGCTGAGTTTATTACCACTTGGTACTAAACGATGGATGTTCTCTGATGGTGTTACCGCTTACGCATTTTGACATCACCTTGTGATTCATTGATGCGATTCATTCATATGTTAAAGCATTAAAATTGATTCTGGTTTTAGTTCCGTTATTACCAGGAACGACCTGCAATTCCATTCCCACCAATGCTCTACTTGTTGGTTGTACCGGAAAGCGGTCTGCATACGCTAAATGATAACGTGTTCCATGTTGTGGAAAATCAGTCCGATATCAAATTTGTAATACATTGATGGATCATACTGGGTCAGTAGCAAGACATTGTTACCATCTGACTCCCTTGGTTAATATAAATACCGAACAAAATTGTTCCCGAGTGGATCTAAGGGCGTTGCTTGTGAAATCATTTTATAAGTAACGGTGACAGTTGTTTGCTGAATTGCAATGGTGGATTTAATTATTTAGTGCATGTACGACTAAATGAAGTCATGTTACCCATTGGCGAAATCGGGCTCTATGAGGTTTCATTCAAATTTTTGTGGGTTTTGATACAAAATATAACCGGTCCGCAGTTGTGAGATCAAATCATTCCACAATATCTTGGTCACGATCTATACTAACATTTCCAACACGAACGCACGCCTGATGTTTTGTGCACAGAACAACAACAGATCCAAGAAATTATTTACCTGTATCAACCTGTAAAAGTCTTGGCCATGCTAACGCACTTGGTGCATGAATAAGTTTAAGTGCATCAAAGACATTTGCAGAATCATTAGATGTTAATGGCTAATCTTCCTTGTAACTGCTGGCAACATCGACGATTGTTAACGCGTACTTGTATGTGTGTAAACGACCTTGTCGACCAAATACATGATGATGTGGAAGAAATAAAGAATCAGTCTGATATGCCTCATCTTTGGATATCAACCATCCACGTAATATCTTTATTGGCAAGAGCAAATACATTTGCCACCATGCTTGTTTGACCGACTATGCATGAGCAGCCTTATGGGTGACTTTTACGGCGCAATCTAATTTTTCATCAGAATCAAGTGTAATCTGGACCTTCATGCCGCCATTGATAGTCCATCTAGCATCTCGTTCTCCAAGTTATCGCATTTATTTCATTAACGAGATCTATATTAGCAAGGTGACATACACGGATATAGCTTTTATATTTTATAAACAAGGTCATTTCAGTAACAACCGGGCGTTTAATAGGACCCCCGCCAGGCTTTGGTTGGGTTTTAGAATGAAGTCGTATATCAGGCAGAGTGCCAGGTCCACTGTCATTGTATCCAGGGATACGGTTATTCACCAATATATTTACTCCATAGCGTTCAATGTAATTTTGTTAAGACAGCAGCGACATGACGGTCAAGGACGTTTTAAGACATAGATCCTGTGCGTGAGACGTATTTGTATCCATCGGTTGAACAGGAAGTTCCTACGAACATGAACTTATTTTCTCCACACTGAATGCAGGATCAAGTCATTGCATTGTCGATTATTAACGTCTCTCGGACTCGCCAGATACAGTGAAGAATATGCGAAATCCATTGGACCAACTATGATGCTTTAAACAACATACATCTAATAATGCAGAAGATCGAATGTATCCTATTGGAAATTTTAGAAAAGACGCAGGAAATGCTGAAACACAAGTTGTAGTTGGCATCGATATCAATTTTAATTCTGGATTTCTACAGCGTTGACTAGAACTTCATGCAGACTCATAGAGGTTTTCTTGTGCGATTCCCTTTAGTCACATATTTGGCTTTTACAGAGATGTTCATAAGGTTAGTCGTTTTAGCTAAATACAGTCACGGTCATATAACAACGCCAATGGTACAGGAGGTGCTGGTATAGTTGTATTAACACCTTTGATTTTATGAATATCTATGCTAACCTTTTCGCTGTCTGTAGAATCACGTTTATTTTCATTTATGCGGTCTGGAACAGCGTCAACGGTGTCAGTTCTCGAGCACACTAAAGATGTTGGCTAGAATTTCTCCACCAACCACCAAACTGTTTTGCAAATATGTAATGAATTTGGACTGGTTTTCTAAGATTGCAGTCTAGCCAAAAAGGAGCTACGAAGCAGGGTAGATGTGTTACTATACCTCTGTTATCAACAAGGCAATAAGGTAAAAGCGTGATCACTTATGATTGTGTTGCCTCTAAATAGTTTTAGATTTAATTGTCTTTCCAGACACACCAGGCAATTATTCCATTACTATTATACTTCATCAATGATTCCTTCAAGATGTTATTATCATAAAAATAAAGTCACACCCATAAATATTATGGGTGTGACTTTATTTTAATAAACAAATATTAATAAATATTAATAAATAAAGTGTATAAATAATAACTAATGTTATTCTGCTGTAGATAGGAAAGGCGAAATAGCTGACTATGCTTACATGCAGAAATATATCCGAACAGTATTGGACGTAAACCTGTAGAGGAAAATTAGTATTGTCCAATAGTATTGTTTTCTGAAATTTCACTAAACATCTCACCCATTAAGTTTTGAAAAATGGGATATATTAACATTGACTCGGATAATTTATTTAATATCCAAGCACAGAGTTTGACCACTTGATAATACAAACACATAAAGACTATTGTTCATTTCCTACGTTGCAGAAGATACTTGGTTGTTTATAAACATCTGAATTGTCCTTAGAATTATATAACATTGCAAAGTTTCTTAACATATTCTTTGCTCTGCTCTATTAACTGTCAGGTACAGTGGATAGATATTGTAATATTTTCTAATGTTAACTGATCTGATTGTACATCTGTCCATAAGTTATGATACAGTCGCTTCAATAAAGGTAATATTATATATCTTTTAAGGTAGCTCTTACCGTCCGAAACAAAATAATTCCTTCATTGGTTAAAACGGACGACTTTCAAATGCTTTGGACAAGAGAGTCGTACACCATAATCCTTTCATAAATTGTAATATTGTATGTATGATATCATCTGTTGGCAATAATATATATTTGGAACTGTACATACCGTTGCTCTCTTTGTATCCAATGAAGAATGGGACATTAAATAAGATATTTAGAAAAATATTCATAATGTAATTATTTGGCTGCGGCTTCTAAGACATAACTTATTAAATGCATTTGTTGCTAAATGTTCTTAAAATCGTCATCAGCGTTTAAAACATGTATATAACATAATTTAGAGGGAAAGGTTTTTTTTTTATCCACCAAACATTGTATGATTTAGAATCGATAGTTGGAATTGTGTGATTTAGATTTTTAACGAAGCATTGCCAATTTGTTTAGTCATATCGCTAAGGCATCTACAGTGTGACAGTTTATAGTAATATATCTAACACTGGGGCATCATATAGCATCATGTCCAACCCAGTCACATTATCCTGACATCAGGCAGACCAATACTAACACTAACCTCTTAATACTGAGCGCCAAGCGAGGCAGCTGCTAGTACCATTTTTGTAAGTCTTTGGTATGACTCGGCCGGCGTTCGAACCCGCGACCTCCCGCATCCGATGCCGACGCTCTAACCACTTAGGCCACCGGAGCGGTCGTAGTTAATATATGTATATATGTATATATGATAATGAGTATTATCTCCATTACCTTGACCAGAAGCGTCTATGAGTTTAGCTGGATTATATATTTCTTCTAAAGAGTGTTTGTTACAGAATCGAACAAAAAGACAATGTATATCACTGTCTGTGTGCTTTTTCTGATTCAATGTGTATGAAAACACTATTAAATTTATTTTAGGCAGAATAAGTTTGAGAATAATAAGATGCTGTTATACACAACTACGCCACCCCTCCTTTAGTAAATATTCACTCTTTCCCCTCTACCTGTATCGGCCGAAAGAAATTTGGTCCTTCCACCTAGTTGTTTGCTGCTCCTTTTTTTCACACTATCTGGTCCAGTAGCTTTATCCTTGCGTTTCCTTTCATCTTTCTGTTTACTATGTCTCAGACCTGATAATTAAAAAACATATGAAACATATCGTACAATGGTTGTACATTCTGCTGCCAGGAAATTTGACCTCAAAATGTTTTTTTCCCTAAAACTCTGTTTCGTGCATTTTATTCATGTATCTACACGTACATCCTGTATCAGGTACTACGAGTTAAATGTAGGGGTTGTCGAAAGTATATGTTACATAGAAATTAGATACAAGGGCTATGTACCGAGTAAAGGATTAGCGTTGTAATAAAGACGTTTTTGTGTTGCTATAACCGCCTTCTTCAATACATTATTGCCTATATCATCCCAAGGAAATAAGAACTAAATGACTTCACAAAGGACACGCCGATGTAGCCGACCCTGGATGCCCTATGTGGGTATCGCGGATTCTATTTAGACAATGATGCTATAAAAGTGCCGTTCAGAAAAACCAAAATACAAAATAAAATAATCGCTACTGCTATTATCTGTAAATGTAACATTCCAAAGGTTAGTATACTAAAAGAGAAAAATACGCTCCCAAAATACGAACCTGCTTCTGTCACGTGGCTGTCGGACATTTTACCAAAATTTAGGTTCAACCGATATATTGGCTTTAGTTGTCTATTCTTGTGCACCCCACAGAAGTGCAGTACCGAACAAGCCAATTGGTATTTTTTCTATTTTTATTTAAAAAAAAAAAAGTTAATACTATAAAGTTTATATTATTATGAATTGAAGAAAGATCAACGAAACAATATGTAACCACTCCCATCCAACACCCACCATCAACAAAAAACAGATAACATTTTCTTCTTGATATAGTTGTTGAAAAAGGTAAAAAATATTGAAATATTTAATAATTATTTGCAAATATTACAAATTTGCATGCTTCTTTGTTTCCTTTTTTCATTATTGCAATGCATTTCACGCTAGTCAATGCAAAATCTACTCTTTTAATGTTTTGATAGCATGGACGGAGTTATAGATAAGTACTGCGTGTTGC
The DNA here is from genome assembly GCA_016617855.1 of Megalonaias nervosa. Taxonomy (NCBI): domain Eukaryota; kingdom Metazoa; phylum Mollusca; class Bivalvia; order Unionida; family Unionidae; genus Megalonaias; species Megalonaias nervosa. Next base: position 93,179 of record JAECUM010007337.1, on the reverse strand, counting down.
TCAATATATTTTCCGTGAAGTACTATTAATTAATAGATGATGATAATAAATACTTATGCCAAAAAGCCATACAGTCCAGTATAATATATTCTTTCAAACCAGGTTGTTTGTTTATATTTCTCTCAGAATCTAAATCATTTTCCTTTGGTCTAAATTTTATGTGCAAATTTACATACGAATATGAATTTTATCAGAGAGATAGATACTTATGACCAGTGTGTATTCGTTTTAAGATTCAGTGTAATGTATGCTGTACTAGGAGTTTCCAAACACTCGTCCAATACACCGTCAGTTTGAGGTATATTACATTTCTGGTGTAATATTATTGCCAATTTTATGAAGCACAATATCCGTGTACATGGTGTGGAAAATATAATGTACTCTTATTGCACACCAAAGTTGGACAGACATGGGTATTCCCTGCTTAAAGCGCATAATTTAGTTGAAATCCAACAGTGTAATTTGTCATACTTTCTGGTGCTGGAGAGAACTGATACTAGGGAAAACCAAAAAAAAAAACAAAAAAAAAAAAAACGAAAAGCGAACAGCAATGCAACACATATTGGTATTATTTTCCTAGTCTATACAATGTCACGATGCGAATTGAGTACATTCATAAGAACTCTGATGAAATTGTATTTAGTGGCTTTCGTATTTGAAGTTCTTGCTGCTAATACTACCACCTACAGGACAACCGTTACAACAATAATGACTAATTCTACCATCTATAGGACCGCCGCTACAACAAGAATGACTAATACTACCACCTACTGGACCACAGCTACAACAAGAATGACTAATACTACCACCTACAGGACAACCGCTACAACAAGAATGACTAATACTACCACCTACAGGACCACCGCTACAACAAGAATGACTAATACTACCACCTACAGGACAACCGCTACAACAAGAATGACTAATACTACCACCTACAGGATCACCGCTACAACAAGAATGACTAATACTACCACATACTGGACCACCGCTACAACAAGAATGACTAATACTACCACCTACTGGACCACCGCTACAACAAGAATGACTAATACTACCACCTACTGGACCACCGCTACAACAAGAATGACTAATACTACCACCTACTGGACCACCGCTACAACAAGAATGACTAACTCTACCACCTACTGGACCACCGCTACAACAAGAATGACTAATACTACCACCTACAGGACACCGCTACAACAAGAATGACTAATTCTACCACCTACAGGACCACCGCTACAAAAAGAATGACTAATACTACCACCTACAGGACCACCGCTACAACAAGAATGACTGATACTACCACATACTGGACCACCGCTACAACAAGAATGACTAATTCTACCACCTACAGGATCACCGCTACAACAAGAATGACTAATACTACCACCTACAGGACCACCGCTACAACAAGAATGACTAATACTACCACCTACTGGACCACCGCTACAACAAGAATGACTAATGCTACCACCTACAGGACACCGCTACAACAAGAATGACTAATATTACCACCTACAGGACCACCGCTACAACAAGAATGACTAATACTACCACCTACTGGACCACCGCTACAACAAGAATGACTAATGCTACCACCTACAGGACACCGCTACAACAAGAATGACTAATACTACCACCTACAGGACCACCGCTACAAAAAGAATGACTAATACTACCACCTACAGGACCACCGCTACAACAAGAATGACTAATACTACCACCTACTGGACCACCGCTACAACAAGAATGACTAATGCTACCACCTACAGGACACCGCTACAACAAGAATGACTAATTCTACCACCTACAGGACCACCGCTACAAAAAGAATGACTAATTCTACCACCTACCGGACCACCGCTACAACAAGAATGACTAATACTACCACCTACAGGACACCGCTACAACAAGAATGACTAATACTACCACCTACAGGACACCGCTACAACAAGAATGACTAATTCTACCACCTACAGGACCACCGCTACAACAAGAATGACTAATACTACCACCTACAGGACCACCGCTACAACAAGAATGACTAATTCTACCACCTACAGGACCACCGCTACATCAAGAATGACTAATGCCACCTTTTTGATATTTGCTGGTATTATGAACGATACTCTGATGCTACTATCAGCATCCCCACAACTACCACTACTATAAATATTGCTAACGCAACCACCACTGCTATTTTCGACTTCTATTTCCATAGCTACTATTACTACTCAAGCTATTAACAAATGTGCTGCTATTGCAATATCACATACTGCCAATACTACCACTGCTACTACTATACCAAAAGAGACAATGCTTGACTGACATCCATTGTTATATACCATTTTTGTTATATTGTCGAGTACACATTGATTAACCCGATGTACAAGCTACATTGTATATACGACTATATATGCCCTTATTTCTTTAAATGATAGTAAATATCAAATATGTAAAATTATATTTTTGACTCAGGTATGTTTACTTTGACGTATTTTCTGGTCTTAATGCATTCCGCGCATATTACAGTGGGTGTTTATTATTTTTCTAGTATAAAGTGTTTGCAATTGCCACTTTAACATTATAAAGTTTTATCGCGCTGTTGTTTTGCAATTATCCAGATTGAAATATTTCATAATTTTTTGACAATATTGTAGTGGTACATAATTACAGCAATAGAGAAAACCTTGCTTTGATTGACTATGAACAGATATTCAAGAAGAAAAGGCAGACGTGGTTCAAGTGCCCAATTTCATGTATAAGTATTTTTGATAATGAGAGACTCTTTCCTAAGATATTATTACAAATGACGGTAAAATCAATAATGTGGTACATTGTGTTTTTATTAATTACTCCATTGGCTATAACCTAAGTTCGCGTTGCATACAATACGGGTAAGGGAAGCAACACTTCTTATTGATTACTTTATCTAAAACTGCCATATAGATGTCACGCATTATTATTTAAAGATTCTAATGAATAAACCTTTCCAAATTTCGAATCTCAAGATCTCTAGTGGTGCATTTACTTTTTAAAGAATAATTGACAACTGTACATATAAAGAACTTTCTGACGAATAAAATTAGGATGATAGTTACAATCGAGATTCGTTTGATTTATTTAAATTATTTGACTCAAAAATTCCATAAAGAATAGATCTGGAGACTGTGCCTCATACTATTATCATCTAAAAATAAGTAAATAGAGAAAGTGGAGCAGAGAACTAAACAATTAAAAATAAAACACGCCGTTACTTTCATCTGATGAGCAATTAGCGTGTTCAGTTCCACAAGAAGTCAATTCCTGATATATAAATGTTTATTACGATGCTTACTTAACGTCAGATAAAAATCTCATCGTGAAATGAGAATTTTAAAGCTGTAAGTAGTTGAGTTGTCAACCATATACTAGAATATTGTTCGGGTCAATCAAAGACTGTAAAGTATTTTAATTCAAAATTGTGAAGAAAATAAAATATTTAATACTCCAAGGATTTTTAAAATTCTTTTCAATTCTCATATATATATACATGTTTCACATGTGAAAAATATATCCTTATATTTTCAGATATGAAAAGATAAGATTTCCCGTCATGCCATGTGACTCTTGATTGTGTGTTCCCACAAAAGTTGAGCAAGTACTATGTGAGCTAAAAGATATAAATAAAAGTTGCCCAACTTAACAGTCATGGAAATTAATCTTTGCTAAGAAATTTGAGGAGACGCCGTTCGCATCTCTCTGAAGTTATGTCCCCTAACTTTCTTGACAACAACGATAAACCCACTGCAATCAATCGGACTTACATTGTTATCGGATAGGGTCAAATAGTTTACATATGACGAACATGTAATTTACTGTGACAGACTAAGTCAACCCAACCGTACTGCTTTCTTAAGTCGAATATATTTATATGATCAGCCAATGAAAGTGAGGTGAATTTACTGAAAGTGGGTGGGAGTGCGAGTGTTGTGCCGATGAATGAATTTAATCTTCTAAATTTCGATTCTGGAGCATGCTTGGTATATAATTAAAACAAAATTTCTTTTCCAACGTTCATAGCGGATATATATCATCGCGTGGTACCAAAAAACGATATATTTTAACAGTTAAAATAACACATTTTTGGTGCCACACGATGAAATATATATGGTATTAATGTAGGAGAAGAATATATATATATATATATATAAGTAGTGAAGGGGGGCACCCTACGGACAATGGGAATATACATTACAGACACCCCTGGGTACGTCTACGGACAAGATTTCTACGGACAAAATATCATCCTGGGGCACTCTACGGACAATGGGAATTTTGTATAGCGACTAGCACACCATTGGTCAAAAAGACGTCACGGTACTGGACACTTGCAACAATGTAGCAAGTACCGTGACGTCATGCCACCTGTTTCATTTCTATTCAAAGTGTTATGAATTCGCGTTCTTGTCAGTGGATAGTATAGAATGTTTCAAATTTTTTTTAGGCAACAAAGAATAAATCTTTTCGAGGCAGTAGAGTGGCCCTGAAAAGGGCCGTTGTTTGTTATGTTAACACCATTCCGTTAACATAGAGGACATTGCATAGGTCTGCTTCTCTTCCGCAAACGTTGTCTAACCTCTGGTCCATAAATCAGAACTCGCTTCAGACAGCCTTGTCTTTCCACATAGGTCCTTCTTTTCCAAACGCTTGTCTCGGTGATCCTAACGATTCTCCATGATGATCTCACATACATGGGTAAGTCCGTACGGAAAAACAACGACGATACGAAAGTAGACGATTCAACGTTGGTCCACATCTTTGTGACGAGAACAGGTGAAGGGAATGAAGTGAACCGCGTTTATTTATAGTGAAAGTCCGGATCGACACGGATTGAAATTGTTCACCAATCCCATCACGCGTTACAAAATTCAGTCACTTCGCGGAGTCTGTCTTTCAATCCGAAGAGAGCTACCTGTGACGTCACATTCCCTATATAGGTGTGCTAGCGTCTGTGTGCAGTGAATCGATGCGACATTGTTTTGTGAAACATGACGGAAACTAAGAAGACAATGAATTGGAGTGAACCGACTTTGGAGACGAGAAGCGATGGCATAGCAGTGGCTACCAAAGTTAACACAGGACTACTACCAGAAGAGGTTGATTTCAATTGGGATTTAGCAGATTTTCTCTCTTCTTCACAAGAATTTGTCCCGGTACCAGCACCTTCGTCACCTTCTCCTTCTTTACCACACGTCGACGATTTTAAACAGAGACAGAAAGAAGAATTGGATAAATTTTTGCAACAGCAGAAAGAAGCAGAACAAGCATTTCTCCTTGAACAGCAACAGCGAGATGAAGAGACAAGAAGGAAACGACATGAAAAAGCAGCAGAGAAGAAACAAAGTCTAAGAGAGAAGGAGAACAGTGAAAGTCAAACGGTAATGGTACTCTTGGACATTTTGGCAGAGTTAAGAAGTCTGAAACAAATGTATCAGACTTCTTTATTACGACCCAAGAGAAAAAGACCTTCCCGAGCCAAACAGTCCAACCCTGTTACTACACCGGAGATACCACCCCTAGTGATTTCTACCAAATCATTGACAGGAGCAAGTCCAGAAGTAATCCTTGGCCGTGACAAAGGCTTTCGACAGTTAAAGCAAATTGCTGCTCGTTCCTGAGTTTGTTTTTGTTCTAAGAAAAAAACAAAAACAAACACCCAACGGTCCTTTTTAGGGCCACTCATTTCTTTCGAAAAGAGATAGTATTCATTTTACCAAAATCAATTAAAACTCAAAATCACTTATTTATCCCATGATGTACGTGTTGTGAGTGCATGAGTGTAGGCCCGTATTTTAAAAAAATCAAAACCAAGAGACACTTACGTTTCTGAGTCTGGTCTATTCTGGTAGAAATATTTACAATTCATTGTCACAACACAACACAACACAAGACTTGTTTAGAAAGTTCATAGACTTCTTCTGTGTCTTTTTTTTCTTTCACTCTCTCTGTTTCTTTAATTTCCTCACTTTCACAGTTTTGTCCTCCTCCTCTTCTTCCTCACTTTTTTCTCGTCTTCGTTTCTTTTCTATCTTCTCTTTCTGAACGTGTCGGGGTTCTTCATTTGCCGAGAGTACCTCTTCTTCTTCCTCCTCCTGCTCCTGTTGTTTCTTAGGGTAGTCTGAAGACCAATGTCCTTTCTCTTGACAATGAAAACAGATATCCTGACTTTTGTCTCTTTTAACACTGATCTTCCTTTTTTGACGATCTGGACATTCTGTAGCCCAATGCCCTTTCTTCTGACAGATATAGCAAATATCTTGACATTTATTTCGAAAGGAGGGAGAGTAGTCCGTCAGCTTGTCTGAAGAAAACTTTCGTATGACACCTCGCAAAGCTCTAATCAGAAGTTCGATTTGTGTGGGTTCTTCCATCGCGCTGATCGGCTTGAGAGTGAAATGAATACTGAGAGGGAAGGCACCAGCCCTTAATATATGCACTAAGCCTAACATGGATATATAGGGGTCCATGGCGTTTCAAATGTAGTCATTTGACTTTTTGCAGTCAAGATGAAACGATCGCATCATTTCGTAAAGACAGGAGAAGAAAGTAAGAGGCAGAAAAGTGATTTATCGCCTCGCACAGTAGCTGAAGTCTTGGCTTAAATTTATGCCAGCGATTTTGAAGATGAGATGAGTGAGCCAGAATCTAGGCCCAGAGAGTCTACACCAAGTCAAAATCCATCACCACCAGTAAACTCTGAAAAGTACTACCACATTCAAGAGACTGACAAACGCTCCCCCCAAGAAAATTTAGACCTACGGCCTACACGCACGCGGCGAAGTTTAAAGATTTGAAGTCTTACGTACCGTTGGGGGAAGCAGAAGGGTTCATCACTGATATGTGGGATTCTTTCTTAACCACACTGAAACGGCAATGTGAAGCCAAAGAAGACGATCGCGTGAGACTTTCCATTCATCACGACAGTTTGAAGTCCCCCGTTTAGATCGAGTTTAGCAGTCCATCAGAATTGACACCTTCCAAAGTCATTGACAAGATTCAACACGTGCAGCAATCCAACGACAAGTTTCACATCACCGATGGAAAAGCGACACTGTTCATGACCCACGTTTCTCTTCTCCAAGGGACCGGACGCAAAAAGGTGTTATTGGTGGACGATCTTCGCATCACCAAAACGAGCCTCGTCCGAATTAACAACCCTCAAGAAAAGATGTGTTTACCCGTGCCATCGTGGTGGGACGAACGTATGCCGACAAGGACGACACGGCAGAATGGAAAAGAACCTGGCAAACTATTCAAACATCTAGCCGAGTCAAACAACGAAGAGAAGCAGAACTCCTGTTACAGCAAGCTGGCCTTTTCAAAGACACACCCTGTAGCATTCCTGAAATGCAAAAGTTGCAAGACGTCTTGGCTCCACGCTACACCTTGAAAGTGCACACTCAAGAAGTGCGCGGACCTCTGTTGTTTCGAGGCAAAACTTTCAAGGACGGAAAATACATTCACGTATATCATCACGATGAACATTTCGATGCCATTACCAGTATCACTGCATTTCTGGGATACAGTTATCACTGTGAGAAATGTGTCTATGGTTATAACAATCGAGAGCAACACAAGTATTGTGGATCGAAATGTGAGGGATGTTTAGCCTCTAAGCCCTGTCTGGACCAAGGACAAGAACGAGTGCATTGCCCAGCTTGTCAGCGCACGTTTGTCAGCCCTTTCTGTTACCAACAACATTTAAAGACGCAAGGTTCACAGCAGAAAAGTGCTTTTCAGCTCCTGAGATTGTGCCCTACTTGTGGACAAGGCATGCGTACCAATTTTGCCATGGCGCACGTCTGTTCAGGAAAGAAGCGATGTCACATTTGTCGCCAAGTCGTGGACTTGGAACACCAATGCTACATTCAAAAATACCAATCCAAACATCAAGAAGAAGATAATGACCAGATGAAAGGCCATTTCATCTTTTTCGGTTTAAAGTGCATGCAAGAGACTGGCATTCACATTCCTAATTTCTGCGTGGCTTATCGGGCGTGTGAGAAGTGCATCCAAGGGCCTATCTTTACTCATTGCCCTCACTGTAGCAAGATTCCTGGAGGACGTGAAAAAATCTTTTGGGGACCGAACACGCTGGCCGATTTTGCCAGATGGATCTTAGAACCTATCGACGAGACGTGGAGCCAAGAAGACATCGAACGTTACGGAGATTGTCATCGCTATGCCACGGTGATAGCTCACAATTTCTTAGGATACGATTGACAGTTTCTTTTGAGATACTATACGGAACAAAGTACCGAACATCCTAAAGTGACTTTGAACGGAGCCTAAATCATTTCCATGCAAGTGGGACAAGTGCAGTTTAAAGATTCGATGAGTTACTTGGCCATGCCTTTGAGTCGCATGCCTAAAACATTTGGAATGACAGAGATGGCAAAAGGCTATTTTCCACACTTTCTCAATACCGAAGCTAATCAACACGCCGTTCTACCCCATTTGCCCGAGGCTCACTACTACGACCCGGACAACATGCGTACCGAACAACGAGAAGCTTTCTACGCATGGTACCAGACTCACACCTCTAACTCTTTCTACTTTCAGGAAGAGATGTTAAAGTATTGTCTTTCCGACGTGGACATTTTACGGCGTTGCTGTGGAAAATTTCGAGAACTGTTCATGGAACACGGAGGAATCGATCCTTTGAAGGAAGCCTGTTCCATTGCCAAAGCGTGTTCCTTAGTGTACCGCCAACGATTGATGCCCAAAAACACCCTAGCTGTCATCAGTCCTCAAACGACGAACTTTGTCAAACGTCAATACTCGGTCAAAGCCCTACGCTGGTTACATAACTTGTGCGACAAGGAAGACAAATGGATCCAACATGCTCGCAACGGAGGAGGCGAAAAGAGCATCGGAACGTATTCGGTGGATGGTTGGGACTTAGATCGTGTACGAGTTTAACGGCTGTATATTTCACGGATGCCCCATCTGTTACCTTCAACGCAACACTAGAAATCAGTTTTTACAACGAACCATATTAGACTTGTACCAGGCGAGTTGTCAGCGGCGATTGAAGTTAGAAGAGCAAGGATACCAAGTGGTAGAAATGTGGGAACACGAGTACGATCAGGGATTGAAAACCGATCCCGAGTTTAAACGCATCGTGGAAAGTTACAAGCTGGTGGACCCACTGAACCCAAGGGACAGTTTGTACGGAGGACGGACGAATGCTACATGTTTGCTGTACCAAGCCGACGAAGAGAAAGGAGAGGAAATCAAATACTTGGACGTGTGTTCTCTGTATCCGTACGTGTGCAAATACTGTCACTTTACCGCAGGGCACCCGCAATTGCAGACGGAAAATATTGACCTGGACAACATTCGACAATACGAAAGATTGATCAAATGTAAAGTTTTGCCTCCCACGGACTTGTTTTACCTCACCATTGCCAAGGAAATCTGATGTTTCTCTTGTGCCGTACTTGTGCCGAAACGTGCAACCAAGACCAACCTTGTCATAGGAAGAACACGCCTTGGCGGGAACTTGGGTCAGCGTGGAATTGTTCAAAGATCTGGACCTGGGATACCAACTGTTAGAAGTGTACGAAATTTACCACTTTCCAAAGACAGAAAAATACCACAAGGGCGAGGAGACTCAGAAAGGCATTTTCGCAGACTACGTGGATGCCTTTTTGAAACTGAAACAAGAAGTCAGCGGCTATCCTTCCTGCTGCCGCACTCCCGAAGACCAAAAGAAATTCAAAGACAAATACTGGGAACAGGAAAGGATTACTTTAGTCCAAGTGGAGAAAAACGAAGGAAGGCGATCGTTTACAGAAGTGATGTTAAATTGCTTGTGGGGCAAAATTGCACAACGACTGTGTTTACCTAAGACGGAGGAGACCGTTTAGGAGCCTGGACGGACGAGCATCCCGACGACAAGATTCTAAGTTTTGCAAGTGGCGGTTCCAAAAATTACGGCTACGAATACCGTGACCCACAAGGAGAAGTGTACACCGACTGTAAAGTGAAAGGATTGACTCAATTATCGCACAAGTCGACTGGTAAACTTTGGCGTCTTGAAAGAAGCCTTGCAGTCTGGACAGGATGAAAATTTTAAAATAATCACCCACGAACCGCACAAGATTGTACCTTTACCCACACACCAAATCGTCAGTCGATCCTTGGAGAATGTCTATCAAATCGTGTACCAGAAGCGAGTACGGCTTCCTAACCACTTCATTTTACCGTACGGTCACTTCAATATTGGTCAACATATAAAAAGGGACAACGTCTAAGACCGATAGTTCATTTATAACTATAAACGCCAAGCGAGAAAGATGAATACTTTCAAACAGCAAGTATCAAGCAAGAGCAAACTCGAGTGCGTTGCTGTGCCTTGCGATGGCAGGTATACCGTACGCTATGACCTTAGCGATTCAGTACCACATCATGGAAACTTTTCAATACCTACCATGGAAAGTGATGCTGTGCGTGTCAAACCTGACGGATGCGAAAGCGATGCTACTCGTTATCGTACACCTTTTCACTTTACTGGTTTTCATGGTGGATGTCATCATTACGAAACCACGCGGCTACCACCCTATGGATGTCATGCAAAACTGAGCATATTTCACCGTACCCTCATCGAAATGAACCTGTGAAAGACGAATATTCGTTCCCTGTGCGTTTGCCTGAATACTGCGACTTTGAAAGTCGGATCCAAACCTTCCAAGGAAAGTGGCCAAAATATCTGGGAGGACCTACCCCCGAAGAATTGGCCAGAGCTGGATTTATCTACTTGGGCAAAGGGGATAAAGTGAAGTGCTTCAGTTGCGGTGTGTCACTTCACGCGTGGGAGAAGAAAGATTGCGCTTACCTGGAACATGCTCAATGATCTCCAGATTATCACTATCTACCTTTAGTGGGACCTCGTCATTGAAGTGGGCATATCATGTCGTATAAGAAACCAGCTACGTGGCTAGAAGTCAAACGTTGGACAACCCCTAGACAAGTATTTAAACCCCATTTGAAAAAAAAAATCTTCAAACATTACCAAATGAATTGCAAGAGAAGATCTACAAGGACATTTGGCTGGTACTTGCCAGAGCAAAATCTCAATTAGTGACTGTAGAACTTTTATGTCGAGAAAATCACAAGAAGAAATTGACAAAAGTCAACAAACAAGTCAGATTTCACTGGATCAAGGGTGCATTCTTCCTATTATTCCGCTTCAGACCATTTACGTTACAAGATTTTAATGATATTCTTGACCGTTTCCTGGAATGGCAGTGGCCAGAAATTACTCACTTTGTCCATTACTTTCGCTCTAGGAGAAGTGTTTGACTGACATGGTCATGGATACTTTACAAGAGAACATTCGTGGTTTGCCTGTGGAGTTGAGAGAACGCATTTACCGCGAGTTCGTCAAAATACAAGTGAAACGCAAAGAACCATTGCATCCGTTACGTCACCGATGTTTGAACCACTGGTACCTAAATGCTATAAGAGGACTGATTCTGATGAAAGTATTCCAGAGGCCAAACATTGATGAATCGCTTGAAATTCATAAATGTTTGGATGCCACTCATTCAACTTACAAGGTGATCCTAATATATCGAATTGCAACGGACGAGTTAGAGGATTGCAACAAATCTTTACAAGAACAATTGTTTCTAGTTTAAGAGGAAACTTCTGTGCGACGTGTGGTGTGTGAGTTAATGACCAAAATTTTTTGGTACGGTACTAAAATAAAATCGAGGCTGTTAAAAAAGTACACTTATTACCTTACAGCGAATAGGGTATAAAAACGGACTACCATGCCACGACCTTTATCATTCGTGATACTACAGATTCCGTGGAAGGAAATCAGTGACACTATTCAAACGGTGGAGGATTACCAACACCTATTACGAGAACTGTGTCCATTGAATTGGGGTCGCCGTGTAGTGTGTGTCTTAGTGACTTGCTTTCTGGGATTTCGTTTATCAGTCGATTCCTTGTGGACTCTTTACGAACAGTACATACCACCCAAAACATGAAAGTGGTCCCTTTAAATGTACACGAGAGACTCATTCTGCTCAAAGCTTTGCGCTTTCATCTTGATACTTCTCAACCTCTACGGGAAAACAAGATTCGTCAACTTTTAGGCACTGAAGATGTGTACGACGACGTGTGTGTAGCTTGTGACTTACACCCTCACTGGAATGTCGTACGTGACTGGAAAAGTTGGGGTTTTGAGGCTTGGGCAAAAGAAGCGGCACACAATGCCCAAGATGTGTAATCCTAAAAAATTAAAACGTTCAGTGAAACAAAGTAACTTTTAAACCAGTGTTAGTGACAGTGCTAGAAGAAGAAGAAGAAGAAGAAGAAGAAGAAGAAGTCGTGACCGAGGAAAACCACTCTCTTCAGGACAGGACTGTTATCGACATCCCCGAAAGGCCATTACGGGAGGACTCTTGTGTGACTGTGCCAAGAAGTATAGAGACTCTAAGAACATTACATACTACCCCTACGAATTTACCTCTTGATCACCACAAATGTTGTACAGAGACTTGTTTATATTCCACTATGATCGTTTTGATATTTCTTTTATTCATGTACTTAACCATTTGGCTTTTATTTATTTTTGTCTTTCGTGTTGTTCACAATTAAAGATGACAATAAACGTGTCCTGAAAAAAAGTATAAAAACTCTTGTCTTGTCTGTCTTCGTGTCAAAAGTGACATTTCTTACACAAATATGGCTACTTCTACTGTCTCTGCTCCCTCTTCCTCCACGCTCAAAGTCATTGACGAACACGTAGATCAGACTAGTTGGGAGGCCTTATATCTTCTCCATCCCTTTAACATGCTCATTGCTGGACCCAGCAGTTCAGGCAAAACCGAATTTGTCAAACGTTTGATCGAACATAAACATCATTTGATCGATCGTCCACCTCAACGAATCGTGTGGTGTTACAAAGAGTGGCAATCGGCGTACAGCCTTCTGCGAGAAAGCCAAGGAGATGCCATCGTCCTTGTGGAAAGCATTCCTGGCGAGGACGACGGGATCGTGTCTGACCCTAGTCAAACTCATTTGGTTATTTTTGACGACATGTTAGGAGAAAACGAAGAAGAAATTAAACTCTGGTTTACGCGCAAAGGGCATCATCGTAATGCCAGTATCATTTACATCACTCAAAATTTGTTTCAACAAAGTAAACCCCATCGTACCATCAATCTCAATGCTCATTATGTGGTGTTGTTTAAAAGCCCTAGAGATAAATTGCAAGTACAAGTCTTAGCCAAACAGTTAGGAACGCCTTGTCTGACTCATGTGTACGACGATGCCACTCAAACCCCATACGCTTATTTACTCGTGGATTTAAAACCCACCACTCCCGATTATTTGCGATTTCGTACCCGTCTGTTTCACCACTGGTGCCAAGACGGAGGGTCTGTCGTGTACACGTCCCCTTCGTCGACTTAATCACAATCACCAAAAAAAGTCTATAAAAACCTCGGTCACTTTGGCTCTGTCTCACACATCGTCAACATGACGTCCCTTAAGTCTCATCTTCCCATCAAATTGATTCGTGCCTTGTAGGGAATCAGTCGGGAAAAAAATCCACAAATACGTGCTCGTGTCTTAGAAGCTAGTCTCAAAGAAGTCTTACGATGGTTTACGGTGACAGCACGTCAATTACAGCAAGGCATCATTCACATTCCACATCAAACCAAACGTTTTTTTGAGAGAAACAAAGTAGCCTTGACGCAGCTAGCTGATCCTCGCATCTACACTCAAACCAAAAAGCAAATCATTTTGAAACCTGGAGGAAGCGGTTTTCTAGGAGGTGTCATCATTCGTTCCCTCTTAAAATGGGATCCTAATGCTCCCAAAGTCGCCCCCAAGAAAAAAACCCACGCTCAAACGTACCCAGAAGAAAAAGAAAAAGAGCAACGGTGTCAAGACCAGGTCACAGCCTCAGAAAAAGAAAAAGAAAATTCCATAGAAAACAGCTTCTACCCGCAAGAGAGCGTCTCCAAAAACTTCTCCTCCAGCGGTGACACCCTCTTCCTCATTAGCGGCAGTGGCCGCTGCTCACAAAGTCCCTGCCCCCAAAATCAAAGTCCAAGAGAGAACGGGTGTGTTACAGAGTTTACTGGATTTGTCTAAGCAACAGTCACCCTAACTATCCTCTTTTAGACACTCCTCTGACTTCCAGTGACTCCTCGGACACTATAACTGTGGAATTATGAACAACCAATTTTACTTAACGTTACCCAGTGACAGTTCCATGGAGGTGTTTTCCAATAATACCTTATGCTGTTATAAGGGCAAATTACCTGAGGCCATCCAATTGGATCACGAAGCCCATTGGGAAGTGGCTTTAGTGGAAATGATTCACCCTACATAAATCCTAAATATCCTTCCTAATCAAAATACTTTTACGGTAGAAGTCCATGACGAGCAAGTGCAACAAGCCTTGGATGAACGCAGTAGTGTAGCTGACTCTATGAAATCACAAGACCCCAAAACTAAACGAACCACTTATCGGTTTAAAATTCCCTCAGGCTATTCTTTTAGTGGTCAACATTTGGTGAAACCCTATTGCTGACAGGTTTAATAACGTGTTTGGTAAAGTCTTGGAGAAAACCAGAAAAAGTTTCACGATCGATTACCACAAAATAGCTGGTCGCCAAATGATGAAAGTTTCAGAGGACAAGGTATTGGCCAGTACATTTTGTCCTGAATTGAAAGACATTTTGGGTGGAGACACTAAGTTGATCAAGATTGCAAACGAAATACCAGCCGTGACCGGTAACTCGGATTTTGCGAAATATGTTAGATTCCCTGCAGAAATGAACCAAGGACTGAATTTGATTTTTGTGTACTCCGATGTGGTGGAGTACAACGTGGTTGGACACACCTCCGTACCGTTACTGCGTGTCATTCCTTTGAAAGTGGATTCTGCCACGAACGCTGACGAGGAAGGTGGAAACACCTATCACGTTCACCGCGAATTTGTTCATCCTCACTATTTGCCCGTCAGTAAGTCGTATTTCGACACTGTCAACATTACAATAAAAGGAGATCTGGGACAAAATATTCCATTTACCAAAGGGAAAGTCACAGTGAAACTCCATTTTCGAAAACGATTACTCTAACCTTTTGTCAGTCATGTATCCTGTGTACCAAGGAGCCGCTCGACAGCGAGGACATGGTTTAGGAGATATGCTAAAACCAGCCTTTCGTTCGGAGGCTCCCGTTTTGAAACCGATGGTGACACGGGGATTGCAAGCCTTGAAAGATGCCGCGTTTACGCACGGCAAAGAATTTCTCCAAAATGTCATCATTGACAAACAAAACCCCAAAGAAACTTTCTTGAGAGAAGGGAAAAATGTATTGCTTCAAACGGGTAAAGACATTTTGGGTCTGCGAGAAACTCCTATAAATGCCCTGGGCGATGCCGAGTCAGACATTCCTGCTTCCCTGACGCCACAGCAAGGACAGGGCAGAAAAAGACGACGAAAACACCCCTTCAGAGGACTTCACACCCCTAGAGCTAGAAAGACTAAGAAAAGAAAAACTGTCCTAGAGTTAGACGTTTTTGATTATTAAATCAGAGAAAATGATGCACCGGGAGTCTTGCGCTTGTTCCAAGTCGGAACTGGATCTGTTTGCCACGCCACCCACCATGATGACAATGCAAGAATCCCATTGGGTCGAATTTCATCCCGTCTCCTCTTTGACGGATTCAGCTCCCATCGAGTTCGAAATCAAAGGACAACCCGAAGATTACATCGATCTGAATAGCAGTTACTTGTATCTGAAATTCAAAGTGATCAAAACAGACAACACCAATCCGGGAGACGATGCTAGAGTAGCTCCCGTCAACAATTGCATGCATTCCTTGTTCAGCGAAGTGAATTTGTACTTGAATAACAAACTGGTCAGCAGTATCATGGATATTTACCCTTACCGAACGTACCTGGAAAATCTCTTGACGTACGGAAAAGAGGCCAAGAACACTCATCTGGATGTCTGCGTAGTTTGGAAACCTGACACCGCAGGTGAGAACAAGTTTAACGACACAGCTCTGACAGCCGATGACGATCTTCACAATGTGGGCTTTAATGACCGTTGAAAGAAGATCCTGCAAGGTCGTAATTTAGAACTGATGGATCGTTTGCATTTGGACATGTGGTTGCAAGAAAAGTATTTGCTGAACGGAGTGGATATTCGCCTGAGACTCAATCGCATCAGTGTCGCTTTCCATTTGATGGCTCATGCCAACGAGTACAAAACCATCATCCAAGAAGCCAGACTTTACGTGCGCCGCGTAGAAGTGTTTCCTAAAGAGGGAAATGACATCAGTCACACATTGAGTAGATCGACCGCCAAGTATCCGATACGACGCGTTGAAGTGAAAACGTTCACCATTGTTGCTGGACTCCAATCCAAGATCGAAGATCATCTGTTCCAAGGACAATTACCCAAACGTTTAATCGTTGGTATCGTCAGCAACGCAGCCGTCAACGGAGCCCACGATCAAAGTCCTTTCCAGCTTAAGCACTACAAAGTGTCCAAGATCGAAGTCAGTTGCGATGGCAAGATCTTGTGTACCAGACCCTTCGAACCTAACTTTGCCCAGAAAAAATTACTTGAGATCGTACTTGTCCCTGTACAAAGCTACCGGACAGCTAGGGCCAACACCATTCACGGCATTTCGTACGAATATTATGTAAGAGGTTACACTTTGTGGGCCTTTGATTTCACTTCAGACCAAGGCAGCGATGAGGGACATTTACACCCTATAAAATCCGGTCAACTGCGTGTGGAACTACAGTTTGCAGAAGCTCTCACCGAGACGGTCAACGTTGTCATGTATGCCGAATTCGATAATACCATAGAAATCACCATTTTGAGAGAAGTCATTCTAGACTATTAGAAACAATGGAACACACTTATCCCTCATTGAACGGTAGAGAATCTTTGGAAATGGAATGGGAGGATAGCGTGAAAACAGAACCCCAAGACCAAGACAAAGAGGGCGAGGTAGTGGTCAAGTCCAGATGGCCAGAACAAGAACAACATTTAGTGTCGTGTTTTGCAAACACCTGGCGAGTAAAAGTACTGAATTGAGTGAGAAAGATTGTTATGGATGTCAAAATGATCATCCCAGACAAATTCAACACGATAAATGTATGATGATGAATCAAGAAGAAAAATTGGACGAGTATCTGGACGACGCTTGGAGTCTCATCTCGAAAGAAGTAGTGTTGCATGAGTGGTATAAAGGCTTGCGTGATCATTCCTACCCACCATTGTCTACTCTAGAGATCTATCGCATCGAATCTCTCTTAGTCCAGAGTGCGGAGACGGAGCGAAGAAACGATTACTTGACAGAGCATTTCAAACAAAAAGTCAGAATTGAATTGATAACTTATCATTACCTGTGAAAAAAAACCCAAAACACTTTATTACCTTTTGAGCAATAGTTCGTACACTGCTTCTTGGAATTCTGTCGTGTGCGCTAAAACTAAACTACCTCATCGCAAACCTCAAGACCATCAAGCTTATGTCATCAACATGGACGAAAGACATCTCTCAGGAACTCACTGGGTTGCCGTCTACTTCCCTCAAGAGGAAGTGTGGAGTATTTTGATTCGTATGGATTATCCCCTTTGGAAGACGAAATCATTGACTTTATGAGAAGAAATGCCCAGACGACACGATTCAATAATGTGAAATTACAAGGCACAGATTCCATGGTGTGTGGACAATACTGTGTGTATTTTCTTCATCAACGCAGTCTTGGATATCCTTTAGAACATTTAGTGACTTATTTTGATCGTAACTCTTCTAGAAACGATGAGAAAGTAGATCGATAGTTTTGTGATCATTATGGCTGTCTTTTGTGTTTAGCTAGGAAACGTAGTGTACATCAATGGCCTCATGACTTTCATCAATAGAAATCTCATATGATTTCACAACGTGATCAACCATGCCAAAAATAATTTGTTTGATGTTATTGTTAATTGTCAATTGTTAATGGTTGATTGTTTGTTTGAATAAAAAAAAATTGTGTTTTGGAAAAAATGTGTCTGTCGTTTTTTTTCCAAAAACACTGTGAATATATGCTCTTTGACTTTCTCTCTATCCATCACCATGACATTCGCTATCATAACGTTCCAACTCAACAAAAACCAAGCAAGGATGTTTTCTATCGCGTCCGCGTTTGAACCATATAAAGCGGGTTGGTCTCCAGTCTGGTCATCCACTGTTGACTCGTCAATCTATGAACATGCCTTCCAGACTAGCCAAGCTGAACGAAGCTTACGTCAGTTTACATCGTGTCAGGCTAAACCTGATACCGAAGCCTGAAGAGATAGAGAATGTCAAGATGCCATCAATGGCCCAAGACCTGATAGAAGAGGTCTTCAGAGAGGAAATCAAAAGAGAACAAGAAGAATGGACAGAGAAGTACAGGCTTCAGAAGCAGAGAGAACAGCAACAACAACAACAGCAGCAAGAACCAGACAGAGGTTTTGTCGACTGCCGTGTGGACACCAAAGAGTTCTCTTTCTCTTTCCGCAGAAGCAGGCCGCATCGTATAGGAAAGCCTGCGGAGAGACTGGGACGCAATCTTAGACAGTAAAATACAGATTGCCATCACTCCCCGTCAACAAAAAACAGCCCTTTTCAGGGCTACCCCAATACTCTTGAAAAGACATACTAATTCAATTGCCAAAACAAATTTGTGTGTTTGTATGTTTAAAAAAAGAAGTGTGTCTATAAGCACTTCGTTTCTCTGTTTTGTCGAATCGTAAAAATCTGTGTTTGTAAGTAAAAAAGGCAAAGTAAGTGTTTCTTTTAGGTCCGCGCGTTTGATGTGATAGTAAGTTTTGGTTTCAGGGAATGTTTTCCTTCACGTCCGTGCGTCAGGGATATAAAGCCAAGCGCGCGTCAGTCTGGCTATCCGTCGTTGACCTGTTCACTTGGAAGAAGATGAGTAACAGAATAGCCAAATTGTTGGAGCTGCAAATGCACCTGGAGTATGCCAGGCGCATCCTGGATGAACTGGCTATGGAGGCCATTGCAGAAGCAGCCCAGCTGGAAGAAGAGGAGGAAAAGAAGAAGAAAGAAGAGGAGAAGGGAAAGAAGCAGGGATCCTGCCTCACCAGTTACGTATATGTAATTAAATTGTTTGTGTGTTAGTTTTGAAATTCTTTTTATTTGATTTTTGTTTCATTACATTTTATTGTAATGATTATTGAAAGGATTCGAAATTCTTTTTAAGTAATTGGATATTTTATTTTAGTAAATGTTGTTTATTTAAGACGTAAAACGTGTTACATGAGAATTATTTTTAGTTAACCTAGTTCGTCTTGGGGTGGCAAGAACATAAACAGGCAGTTAAAATGATTGGTCAGTATCAGGGCCATACTTTGATTGCGTGATCACTATGTGTAAACAACGTTTCGTTATTATTGTTTTTAAGTGGGGCTACACTGGCGTATGTGATAGATCTCTTGTAGTAAGAGACCACATGACCCATCTCGCGAGACTTGAAATGATGTTTTTGGTGTTTAAATACGTATTCTTAACATTCTTCTGGCAGAGTCGTTTTAACATCTTCAAGGAACAAGGTGTTATTTTTATCTGTTGCCAGATTGTTTGTTTTTCATCTGATTTTTGGATTTAATAATGTATTCTCCTGGAAACTCAACAAGTTGACTTTCTTATAAAAAATTCTGAAAGATATTCATGGAAATTTATTCTGGAATTATTCGGAAACAAAAACTGTGATTCAATTGAGGAATTGTTGATATTTGTACATGGACCACATCTAACGTCATCGCCTTCCATATTTATATGTCGTCAAGATTCGAACCTGGATTCTAATAAAACTATTTAGTGATAGGACTTGTATTTTTCATTCTTAGGATTAAATTTTGGATTATATTCACAAACCGTAAGTCCTATTTACCAATTTTTACTTTGTTTTCTAGGGAAATAAATTATTTTGTTAAAATATACAAAGCTTGTTGACTTCACTCGTTTCTTTTGTTACATTCGTACGAGCCTACACGTAACACACCTCATACTAAGACCTCTGTGTGAGGTCAAGCCTGAGGTGAGGACACCTACGTCTCCACAACCACCACTTCCACAACAAAGACAGCCACAGCCTCTGCCACCAGTACCAGGAGCCTCTGTCTCCCAGATAGAAACCTGGGAGGAGGAGGCATGGGAGGAATTAGAAAGACAGAGACAAAAGTGGGAGCCTCGGCGCCAGCATCATCATCCCAGGGTGTGGAATAGAAGAAGGAGGAAACAAGTGTTCACTATCCCTCAAACTGAGGAGTGGAATAGTGAAGCCAATCAACCTCCCTCTGCGCCCCCAACCACACGCATACACTGGGAACAGGACTGGAGCCGACGATGCGTGTGTGGTGTCCGCCCTGGGAGATGTCTTCATTAACCAGGTGAATTTTGGAGTTCTAAACAAACAGCCCTTCTCAGAGCTAACCAGATCTCTAGAAAAGAGAGACTATTGAATTTGCCAATTTGTGTGAATGTGAAGTAGTGTGACTATAAACACTCACTTCTTTACTGATGTGTGTGTGTGTGTGTGTGTGTGTGTGTGTGTTTGCGTTCGCATCCATTTGTGAGGATAGTATAGTATGTATGTTTTATGAATTCGCGTTCGTTTGTGTGAATAGTATAAGTGGTGTGTTTTATGCATTCTCGTCCGTTTGTGTGGATAGTAAATATGGTGTGTTTTATGCAATCTCATTCATTTGTGAGGATAGTATAGTGTGTATGTTTTATGAATTCGCGTTCGTTTGTGTGGATAGTATAAGTGGTGTGTTTTATGCATTCGCGTTCGTTGGTGTGGATAGTAAATATGGTGTGTTTTATGCTTTCTCGTTCGTTGGTGTGGATAGTAAATTGGTGTGTGTTTTATGCTTTCTCATTCGTTTGTGAGGATAGTAAATATGGTATGTTTTATGCATTCTCTTTCGTTTGTGAGGACAGTAAATATGCTATGTTCTATGCATTCTCGTTCGTTGGTGTGGATAGTATATAATATATGAAGTGAGTGTAAGGGATGTTTTCGTTCACGTCCGTGCTTGAGGTATATAACGCGGAACGCTCGTCAGTCTGGCTGCCCGCGTTGACTAGTCAACTCCTTCATGAAAAAATGAATTTGTTCAATGAATTAAGACCCAAGTATTTTTGGATGATGGCTGCAGCCTACGTGGTGGAAAGGATTGTAAAAGAATGGAGCTATCCAGGCAGCCAAGACTTTGTGACTAGTCAACCGGATGAAAATACAGGAAACATTTAGAGACATGGGACATCCAGACTGGATTCCAGACGAAGAATAGAAAAAGACGAAGAAAGGAATCATTGGAAAATTAAGACGCTGGTACAAGAACTGGAGACAATTGAAGCAAAACCCAAAGGCCCTTTTCAGGACCACTCCACTGCCTCGAAAATATTTATTCTTTCTTGCCTAAAAAAATTTAAAACATAGTATACTATCGTTTGACACGAACGCGAATGCATAACACTTTGTATAGAAATGAAACAGGTGGCATGACGTCACGGTACTTGCTACATTGTTGCAAGTGTCCAGTACCGTGACGTCATATGGACCCGTGGTGTGCTAGTCGCTATACAAAATTCCCATTTTCCGTAGAGTGCCCCAGGGTGATATTTTGTCCGTAGAAATCTTGTCCGTAGACGTAGATGTACCCAATGGTGTCTGTAATGCATTTTCTATTGACCTTCACTACTTATACACACACACACACACACACACACACACACACACACACACACACACATATATATATATATACACACACACACACACATGTATATATATATATATATATATAGAGAGAGAGAGAGAGAGAGAGAGAGAGAGAGAGAGAGAGAGAGAGAATAAAGCATTATCAATGAGGAAGACGAATATACACGACAGTTCAATATTTAGCTTTGTCTTGAAGGCATATTTAAAAGTGTATGTGATCATTTATGTCTGCCTACAGGACTACAGGTTACTCCATCTATTTGTGTCAGTGCCGTATATCATTTTTAAGGACAGAAGATTTTATAAACATGACAAATTTCGGGATGGGGGTGGTGGGCGCAGATTTAAAAAGAAATAATTTAGAAACAATATCTAGACGACATATATATGTAGAACTACTCACATTTAAATATATCTCTCGCATTTTTAATATTTGCTTGTAGACGTTTCTCCAATATATTTTATTTATCTTTCATTTATTACAGTAATACAGATGCCAATAAAACAAATTCGTACGTAATGTTTTAATCGAAACAAAAAGCTAATTCTTAAATTCTTTGAAAATTTTTCAACATTTTTCTCTGTAAGGTTTTAAAAAAAGTTTGTGCAGTTGTTAACTTCTTAAAAGTCAAATACATAAAAGTCTTTAAACTATATGTTTATATAAAGCACGTAAATTAGCAAAGTAAAATTCTTAATTAAAAATAGTTTTTAATATTGTATGAAGAAAATAAGTTCTTTAATCGTGCTATAAAATCAGGATTGGTTGATGTACCGTTAAACTCTACACCTACTTTCATATATGTGCGGCCTAACTCTGACGACTCTTAGACCCTTTGTTTATACCACAACCTTCGTCATTTGCAACCTTGACCGGATCCAAATTGCCGTACCGTAAGCTGTTTTCTAATTAACCTTGAGTTGAATACATATTCCAATTCAATAAGGAATAGTTTACCACTTTCTTTTTGCCGATTCAAACAACGCTATACTAAGTTTGAATTCTCCTCAGGGCTTACATGGTCGTCATTAGTACCCAACTGGAGACATACGAGTGTTCATTTTGGCAAAAAATATAAAAAGAAAGATTCAGAAATGTAACCGATTGTTTGAAAATTTTGAATGACATAAACACTTACATTGTTTTCATCCGAAACCCTCTTTAAGAGTTTCTGGTTAGGGATTTCCACTTACAGTAAGAAAAGTCCAGAGACAATCGTGGAGCCGATTTGGAGAAATAGGTATGTAAATATACCAGTGCTATAAGAAATTTCAAGACGAGATGATCAGTTAACATTAGGAGTATCCGCTTCTTAAAAGTATTTGACATAAAGTCATCCTTGATATTTCATCTCTAGCGATATTTTCGACCCGCAAAAGAAGCCTGAACGAAATTAGTTCAGTGGAATCAGAGACACACGTGTGTCCTTATTGGTACCGGCCATACACAGGATGTAGATAGTGGACAAAATGTTTACAATAATCGAACACCTTCTTAGAGAGAATTTTGATGTTATCCCTTCTTTGACAGTTTCTAGATAGCGAATGATTCCAAACAGTAGGAATATTTAGAGAACATTTGTTGAGCCAATTTTGAGAAATAGGGACTAAATGCCTAGAAACCAAAACAACGAACTTAAGGCAATTAAGTCGTATAGCTATATATTGACCCATCAGGCAACTTCCAGAAAAAGATCTTGACATGGATAGTTCTTTGATATTTTATTCCTAGGGTACCGTTTGATCCCAAACAGAAGCATTGAAGCAGACCATCGAAAGCAATCAGAGAAAACATGATTATCCTTATAGTTACAGGAAATATTATTCCTGCACGATGCGTATCGACACTATACCGATTTCCCAGTGCGTAAACCCTTTCAACCACTGTAGGAACGTTCTAGCCAGAGAGTGGTTCCTACAGTAACGGAGGTTTTGAAGAACAATTGTCTGACCGTCTTTCAACAATTCTTCAGTAAATAATTTTTCTTCTAGAATATTTCCACGAACACATTAACGTTAGTAATATAAGTCCTACCATCTCTAGAATCCAGCCTTTGTAAAGACGAAAATTGATCTTTCTTGTCTTTAATACAGAGACTAGCGGCAATAAGTCTTTCCAATTACGTGCACTTGCCGCCGATAGATAGATCTTCTTTCAAGTTGAACTGAGCATCTTGTAACGGGATGCTTAAATTGCGAGGAGGATGGGAGGTTATGAAAGTAATGTATTCGGGAAGGTATTGTAGGAGAAACATAATTTACGGAAAAAAATGGTTGTCCTTCGAATACATACCTGATTACATTAACATTAAAAGAATTGTTAATAGGCGGAGGGAATGTTGAACACTAACTTATACATCGGGTTACCTCTGAGGGGAGAATACTGAATACCCCATATAAAGGATAACCCGCTCTCCTAACTGAGAGCAGAACAACCGGAGGTGACATGGTTTATATCTGGAAAGAAGAAATAATGAGATTTTTTAACTACTTAAACTATCTGGGCGAATCCAACGAAAGCAGCCCACGGTTACCCATTTTAAACTACGTTGAGAGGGTTTGCGGAATTATGTTGTCTTTCCCATGTTTAACTGGGAGAAAAATGCATCTTTGAATTCCATAAATGCCTCAGTCCACTTCAGATAAAACATGAGCACTGGGCCTCTTGGGTTGTGTCAATAAATGCGAGGGGTCGTATGATGACTTTTTGTTTGCCAATTTTGACGGCAACCAATTCATGGCGACAAAACCGGGTTGCGTTACAAGAACGTCCGAGCGTGATGGAATGGACGAAACCCTAGATAATGTAAAATGGAAATGAGACAGTTCTTTCCCTTGACTAGAATGGAACTGTTCATATGTTTCTAGACTAATTCGTCCAAATACGTCGTCGTGGAAGTAGATGAGGTCGTACGAAACAGGGATACGACAGACTGAAGTAGTTTCGTAAAGTCCCAAGAATTTATGTTCAAACCGGGAGAGAGCGCGAAACTGATAATAATTTCCTCGGTATGTAAACATCAGCAATTTCCCTAGTGACTGTTTTACGGGATATTGAAAATATGCGTCTGTCAGATCGAGACAACAGATGGCAAATTCGTTGGAACAAATGGAGAGGCGGACTGATCTTGCCGTCTCCATCTTGAATGCCATTCGCCGTCCTGACATGAAAAAGGATTGGTAGAAAACTCCGGATATTTTGGATTCCGAACAATCTGCACCACCCGTTTCTCTAAGAGAGTCTGTTTCCTATGGTGCAAACGTGTTTCCTTTTTCAAGCCCGATGGTACTTCCGTCATGAATGGAGAGGACGAAAGAGGAGGGAATTGGCAATGCGATTATAGAAGCCCCTCTGAGACAATTTGGATCGCCCAGTCGCCTGGAGGAAAAAAAGATTGATTCACCTCTAATTGTTTTTGGTCATTCGATTTTGCTGGTTTTGGGTTGTGCAGCTAACGATCCTGTATCCCGAATTCTTCGGTCATCACGTCAGTGAGGGTGAAACCGAGATCATGTATAAGGTGATGGTTACAGCGCAGGGAGATGGAGGAACAATTCTTGGGCTGCCTGCCTTCGCATAGCTCATTTAAATCATTTATAAACCCCATGTGCCCAGACTTACAGGCCCAAGGTCATGATTAGCCTTGTGGGAGATTTCGCTTGTTGCATCAAACGATGCACATGTAACTCCAGAGGCGGTGTAGACTGGAGAAGAAATGATAGCTTATTTTGTTCTGCCTCATTTAATGGCGTTCCCCACAGACAAAGACCGAAAATTTCAGTCCTCTCTGTGCTTTGATTTTCTACTTTACTCCGTTTCTTGCAGTTTTCCTTAGAACTGTCGACCATATATTATCTGACCAACTGGCACACATACTGCACGTAGCCGATGATGTATACTTTTCACATGCAAAATAGGCGTCATGAAATTTCTCATTGGCTTTGCATTTTTGCATTTAGCTTACATAGTCGTTAGAGTTATTTCAGAAATGACAAAATAAGAAAAGAAATAAAGAACGAAAGGCATTGTTAACCGCATTACAAACGCCAGAAACACCCGCAATACCAGGGGTGATAAATAAATAGACAGTGTACGCAAACACGAACTTCAACACGTTGTATAAAAACATAGCCGTGTTGAGGCATGCGGGCCGACAACGCAGAAAGTAAATCCGTATAGGATAAAGATTTCACATAAATATGGAAAAAATTCAAAATATACATCTATACCACATTAAGAGTAATCCTTAATGCATCTGAAAAAAAAATGCTCAATGAAAAGGTTGAAATAAGGAGAAAGATTCCAATGGAAGCGAAGTGACCTATGCTTTCAGTCTACTAGCGATAGCTTAAAACTAGCGCCTCTTATAGGTGGCAAGGGAGACAATCAGCACGAGTTATTGCAATTTGTCTAGGTATCATAGACAAGAAAAGACACATTTTGAAGGGCTGATCTCGGGAGATAGTAGGGCCTAGACTCTAAACGTTAATGTTATTGTGGGGGTCGGATATGAAGGAGAAATAGAGGATAATCATATGGGGGGGGAGGGGTGTAGTGGGGTAAGATGTATGTGACACGGACCGTAGGATTTGTGGACTTAAAAATTATTTCAGATCTAAAAAAAAAGAAAACAAAGCTGGATGAATTTCCCTAAACTTATCCTGCTTTTGGAATAAACATTAGCTCGATAGTGTCAAAGAAAATGCTGCAGTAGGAGTTCACGTGATATAATATTTGGATATAATCGGTCCTCACAGTATCGGTTTTATATTGCCGATATCCATAAGGACGATTCTATATCTTTCGTTTGTTTTGAGGAACTTTAAGAATACTTTGGGAGGTCAAACATGTTTCCAGAACAAATTATCGAAGAAGGATCATTTTCAAAATTATTTTAAGAGGGGAAATTTGGGTCCAATAGTGGACTTGAGATTTTATCCATTTACGGAGTTCCATTGATTGAGCCACCTTTTTCTTAAAACAATCGGCACGACGAATTATCTGTTAACTTTTCCCAATGTTATAGCAAATCCCTAACTGGAAACTTTCAAAGATTGGTTCAAATCAAAGGACTGTGACTACTGGTTCAATTGGTGCAAATTGTTCCTAGAATCGTTTCACTAAGTATCTTCTTTGCATAGCCGGCACTTATAAGGGCCCTCCTATTTCATTGATTACGGTTTCGTCAATACTTGGTTTATCTCGCTATCGGCTCAACTATGTTGTCTTAACTTTTCCTTCTGTTGGAGCAGATCTCTAACTAGAACATGTCAACCAGGGGTTAATATGAAAATACTATGAGGAAGTTTTCACGCCCTTGACATTTTTAATAATCGACCATTTCTCCCATTGGGCAAGACTCATTGTTTCGTCAAAATATATGATAGGGGCCGACGTGGGTCATTAGTTCTGAATACGTTAGAAGTGTTAAAAATTATAGAATTTGTTTTAATCGACAATACTTAAATAGTAACCTTTTCTTTATTGAATCGGAGAAATGAATCACGTAACCAACCCGTGGTGAAACGATTTGAATCAGGAAAGCTATTCAGTCAACCATGTTGTGTGTTTATATTTGTATCGTTAGTTGCATCTTATGGTCTCAAATATACGTTGTAAAACATAACTAACAACATGAATCTGACGAGACAAATACGTACCCATCGCCAATGTGTATCCGGTTGTTAATTTTCAAAAATATCCGCTGTTACCAGGAGTTAAAAAAAAAATCGTTCAATGCACCGTCAGTTGAATACCTAGTCCGTCTCTGGCATAATACTATTATAGATAATATGATACACAATATCCTGGTTACCTGGTGGACTAATTTGTTTTGCACGCGGCCCATAGACGAATTTGTGAATTTCCTGGTCCGGGTGCATGTTTTAATGTAAAATCTGATATCACAGACAACATAGCGCCAGTTATATGGTCTGCCGCACGGCTAATTTATGGTGCTGAACAGAATAGGAAAACGTGACAGAAATAGACTCGATCTAAAGTAACATAATATGGACTTTGTCTGTTGATACACATAGGTGTAAAAGGTCCAGTACCAATACGCAATAAAATATATTGTCGTTTAGTGATGCAATTCTCTTTAGTTAGTACAATACAGGCTAAAATGAAACGTTGAAAAAGGTGATAGGCTATACATGGCAGCCAGTATAAATGGTGGAGAAAGAAGCCGGGAAAATCCCGGTAAGAGCCATGAATCTAGATAAAGCCAAGCTGTGTCACATATCCACCAAGCTGTGTCACATATTTACTCATATAATAACTATATATATGTATATGTTCAAATTCAGTATATATACTTATTTATTAACCCTATTCATATTTTACTTAGCGGGCAGATATATAAATATTGTGGGCAGATTTGACCTTTGAATACAGAATATGAAATGTTATACATAGCATTCTTCTCACAAGGATGAAATTTATTAGCGTTTTGCCCACATATACGGTGCAGTTATAGAAAGTTCAGACTACCGACGACGTGATATTGTCATACCTTAAATGGTTTATAATATATGCAGTCTGAATTATTTTTATATCACATTTACGGCCACTTATCCATATACAAACAACACAATTCCATTTTTTGTTCAATCAACGCCGAGAGAATTGTACAAATTCACCCAGAAAACATATAGACAATCGGAAAGTCCTCGTATTTTTCCACTGTTTGATGGAAAGCATTGTATGATTGTATTCCAAATGTAACAAATTATGTTGTCATTTTGTTGATATATCTGTGCCAGTTTCATGACAACTTCTGCGTATGTTTAATATTTATTATGACGATGATGACTTTTTTGCTGCTTCTTCATGAAGTCTCGGCTTCTCTCCGACCGATACTATTACGGTACCGTAATTCGGCTGTCATAGACCACATATATAGGTTTGCACGTTGAACCGAGCAAAGTATCCATGTATATAGAGATACAGCAGGAGGGTCTTAACTATTTTCTGAGTTACTGGTATTTTCAGTCTGTATCACTGATACTATCAGTTTTGTTTGTTCCCAGCTTTCTAAGAAAAGAATCCTTTATAGGGAGCGACCATTTCATTTTCGGGATTTTCTTTTAAGCCTGAATATTTTTTTCATTTATCGAAGATCATTATTTTTTTCAAGTAAAATTATGGCAGTAATATTTTTTGTGTGCAACAAATCAGAGTAAAGATATTTATATCACGCTATTTGACAGCCAGATTTTAAAAAACAAAACAATTCCAGCTGCCCTCTCTCCCAATTAAATAGTTGGTCCCGTACAGACACTTTTTGTCAAATTTGATGGGTTCTTTTCACTTTTAGGGGGACAGCTTATTGTTTCATCATTTATTGTGAATAGTACTTGCTTCTTATATCAGAACAATTATGAATATATTAAATTCCTTTAAAATGTTGCATTCATTTCATACTTCAGTATGTACCAAATGAGCTAATACTTGCATTTTTCAGTGTTTATTGAAAAGAATAATTCCAGTTTAGAAACACAGGGCGTGCAATATAATTGAAGTAGCAGGTAAATATTTTAAGTAATGGGGATTTGGAGTATACCCCGGTAACCTCAAGTAGGGCACAGGAATCAGCAAAAATAGGAATGGTGGCCAGTTCCACTTAACATCATAGCTGCCAAGAAAAGCTGTAAAGCTTCTGTTAGATGGTAATTTACTCTATAGTTTTGTATTTTACCCTACGCTGCTTGGCAGACAAATGTATGTTAGGAGTCCAAAAAATAGTTCACACGTGATCCTTTTACTTTGTGTATTGTGATGGTTTGCTAAAGTCAATCTAATATCGTCGCAAGCCATGGGTAGCAATCCGCTATGCTCCTTTACCATCCTAGGCTGCCTGTCCATCATTACAAGTAAGGAATTCCTGAATTTTTTCTACATATTTAGCAACATCTTTACGTTCTCCAATAAAGCTACAGTAGAGACAAGTTTGTATGAAGAATTTAAGGCATACATATTTTTGTGTTTTACTAGCTCTCATGCCTTCTCAACAAAAAAGATGTACCTAAGTAAAAAAAAGTATTTTGCTGGGTTGTAACTAATGCAGTCCCCTTTACTCAAAACAAGTTTGTAGAACAATGTTAACTCTTTATTCAATGTATGATTTCAACCCAAAAGACGTATGTTGAGTCATTAACTTCCACATTGTTCCAGCCAGAAATTTCTTGCCACAGGGATTATGATATGGGCACTTCTTACCATTAAAGCCCTTTTCTACAAGAAGGACCTTTTCTAGGGAGTCACATGGACATATTGATATTTATGATTTCACAAATAATTATTGTAATCTATCAAGTAGAATTTATAAGGAAAGAAAGAAGGCTAACAGTACTGAACTCTCATTAGCAATTCCATATTAGGAGTCAGTTGACCCCAAAGTTGTCAAATCCAGGGGTCACATTCAGATTTTTAGGAGTCAGTGCAGATGGTTGATACTAATTGTGTCATAGTAATACTGTATCGTATTTCCTAGCGTAGTCAAACACGCAACTGTCAACAATGTATACTCACATCTGTTGACATATGCGGTTCACTTTAAATCGTCAGAATAATAAAAAAGACAGATCCTGATATGCATGTGCATTATGCACAAGCTTAGTAATGTGAGCTGATTATCCCTGAGAAATACAGTTTTAAAATATAGATTTCTTCCATACTTGTCCAGACGGATATGGCAATTGACTGACAGTCACACATTGGTTCAGGGTAGCTAAAAATATCAACATGGTGTTTGTTCAGTATTCACCTAGAGGGTTATTATCAATGGAATATGGGAAATAAATAAAAATCCATGTGATGATTGGCAAAGGTGAGAAAGACTTGAAACTTTTGATGCGGACATATTTGTGTTGGTTTGATTTCTGCAGCAGTAATATGCAAAAGGAGAGCATATCCTGCATCACATTTGTCAAATCTGTGTAATTTAAGCAATATTTTGCGCAGGTGGTAGCTCCATCCATTGACAATTTTACACAAAACCCCCAAACACAAAACAAAATCAGACAAACCAATATATTCAATACAGACCATGGGCCATGTCCCTTATGTTGTAGACTTGGCCGTGGGTCATATATTTTGGAGACAGTTGAGATCCCACATACAAACAATATATTGCTTGAAGGACATGAGATGAAATCAGATTTATTTGCAGTACAGACCCTAGGAAACGGGACTTGCTCATGGGTCATAACTTGGAAACTGTTGAGATCCCCAACCTATAACTATATATATGTTTGAAGGGCAAGAGGAAATAAAATTAGACATATATCCAGTACAGACCCTTGGTTATTTCCTTGGGGTTGAGAATTTACCCCGACTCGTAACTTGGAAACTGTTATGGTCCCCATCCTACAACTATATATACATTTAACGGACACAGGGGATATATGCACTTGTACATCCAACATGTATCCTGGGTCATTTCCCCTTTAGTAGGGGACTTGCCCTTGGCTCATAACTTGGAAACTATTATGTTTCACACCATGTAACCATATATACACCAACTAGATATGAAAAGAAACAAAAACACATTTACAGTATTGAAACATTTGCTCCAAGATCAGACCATACCTTTAATGGCATATATTGGATTCTTGGTGATATGCAATGCCATATCATTTACCTAATCCTGTTTTTTGTTCTGTATCTCACTTTGGATTAAATTGATTTTGATGTTTACCCAAGCAACCATTCAGTATGAAAACTATACATGCTTCTTAAAGAAAATGTGGAATCATTGTGCATAGATACTTGCGTAATTTTGTACACAATCCTCCAATATTATTCTCCTAGGAAGTGTTTACTGAAATCAGCCTATTGGCAGGATGATAATTTGTAAACTTACACCAGAAACTAGTGGGTGTGTTGCTGTCCTTTCTGGAAGGTCAAGGTCACAGATCATAGTTGCATTTACTTTTAGTGTGCTGTTTGTAACTCTGAAACTGATAGAATTAGTAGCTTGAAAATTTGTGAACTTTAACATATATGTAAGATATGGGTACCTTCATGGCTTTTTTTCACGGTGAAAGGTTGACATTACTATCTTTGTTTGGAGCTGTAACTCACAAACTTTTAAATAAAGTAATAAATATAAAACTCGGTATTGTTATACATCATGACTTGATGTTGTCACTTAGTACTTATACCTATCTTTAAGGCCAGGTCTCAGGTCAGTATCATGTTTTGTGTGTCCAAACTGTCACCTGTTAAACTGTTAATAGAATGAAATTTTTCACCCTGTAAAAACAGTTTGAGGATGTAATTTGTACCTGTCATGTGTACTAACAGCATGATCCTATCAGTAAGATCAAAGTCACATGTGAAGCTTACTCACTTTTTGTATTAGGACTGTTGAAGGTAGTGTTATGCAACTTATGTTTACATCATAACTTCTAAATGGGCCATTTATTCGTCATGGAATTTTCATCAAGGTTAAAATCATAGATCAACATTATCTACTTTTGTGTCAGGTCTCTAGCTCACAAATTCTCAAGGATAGTAATAGTTAGATGAAAATTTGTATCTTCATGCATCATGACCTAATGTATTATCACATAACACACTATTTTGATCCAATTGTTTAGGTCCTGGTCATTTTTCGTGGTTGGGCTGTAGTTCAGAAGCTATTTTAGTAATGAAAATAAAATTATTTTAGATAGCGTGTATTGTACCACTATCATGATCCTATCTGCAAAGTCAAGGTCACAGTCATCTGATGGTTACTTACTTGTAATGTCTTGGCTGCAACTTTAAAGTCATTAAAAGTAGTATTATCAAAATTTTAAAAATCTTACATCTGGGCTTTTTGGTGACTGTCATAATCTTTCTCTAAAGATTATGGTCACATGCCAATATACATATTTTTCTTCCAAGTCTTGAATTAAAAACACATATTAAGAGAGATGAAACTGAAATAACTCATATCCATGATGACCTGACAGCGTTTCATAGGCTACTTTGAATGGTTCTATCATGAAGGTCAAGTTACTCAATTTTTGTATCCAAGCTGTAGCTCTGAAGTTATTTAAGATACTAGGAAGAATGTATGTATACTGATATATAATGAATAGGGCCAGATTAAAACCTTTAGAGACCCTATGCACTGAAAAGATTATGGTGCCCCCCCATGTAATTCAAAACAAAAACAATATTAAACCATAATTTCTCATTTTTGTTGGTGCCTCTACTTTGCTGGTGCCCTAAGAATGTGCTTTAGTCTGCCTATTGGATAATCCAGCAATGATAATGACTAGAGAGTATTTTGCATACCATGCTCTGTGTCATTTCTCATGGTCAAGGTCAAGGTAAGAACATATCTGATGACATGTAACTTAGGTGTCATGTTAAATTATGGTATGAATATTGATGTTTTTATAACACCCGTCTTACATTGGGCATACTGTACTGTGTTAACGCATTATGTGCCCATCCTTCTGTTAACATTTCCTTGTCCAGCCCATAACTTTTTAACAGTTGGAGAGATTTTCATTAAACTCGGCCCAGGTATATATCATGACTAGATGGTGTCTCATGTACCACAGACATGCCCCTTGCCACAATGTTGAGTTTACAGCAAGGCAATGGAAAATGTAATTATGTGATTTGTAAATTGTCATGAGGAAACCATCTGTGCCAATGACGATTTTTTAATTAAACTTTAACTAGTTGTATATCATAACTAGAGCATGTGTCACATACCATAGCCAGGACCCAAGTCTCGATTTTATGGTCACAATCAGGGACAATATACATCAGTGATCTATATCCATGTACAGGTATAACATCTGAACCAATGGAGATATTTTCATGAAAATTTAGAATATTATATATTTGAACTTAATAGAGTCTCACCTATTCATAGTCATACCCTCTGCCCCTAAAGTTAAGATGAAAAACAAGTTAAGTCAGTGGCTGGTTTCCTTATCCAGGCTGTCACTTTTTACCCACTCCAGATAGTTTAAAGTTTAACCCAGTTCCACACCTTATCATGTCACTAGAAGGTTTCTATGTCAAAGGTCAAGGTTATTTGTAGGGAAAAGGTCATGAAATGGGCATATAATGTGCCGAGCGGTTCTCGTTACTTGAAGCCTCAATGTTGTGTAACATCTCATTGTTTTGGTGCCAACTTCAAGATCAAAATTATGGACTTTGAGGGAGCATTTTATGTGCTTTTACCATCAACCCATGTGATACTGATGTGCAATTTGTGGGTGTTTTAGCTGTCTCTGTTCTGGAATATTTTCATCAACTTTATGTACATGCCACATAATAGCAGTATGGGGTTAATAATGCACAAAAAGGGAAGGGCATTCAGCCTTGCTGCTTTTATGAATAATTTTCTATTAAGTTCAATATGACACAGATTGTGGCACCAAAGTATTCCTCACATGAACATATTTATGGAATAGGTTAAGAATATGAGGATTGTTTCAGCTTCTAGTAACTTCAAAGAAAGTGAGACATAACACAAACAATATTATACATTATTCATTTATTATCCAACCTGCATGAACTTATGGAGTGACAGAATCTTAATTCCCATAACAAACAGATCACAAATATATTTTGAAATCTAAAAAAGCAGCCATATTTGGTCAAACTTTCCAGGAATATTTTTAGGCAAGTTTTATTTGTGATGGTTTCTATTGCAACCATTCAAGCTCCATAGCAATCAGGTAGAAAAACATACTTTTTACAACACGAGAAAATGTACTGGAAAAATTTTAAGCAAAGAATTGAAGGAAATATTTATCACGACATAATCTACAAATTAATGTGCATCGTTTGTTCTCAATGACAGCCAAGTGAGAAACATAATTTTGATATCTTCTTCGAAACATTATTTAATGTTTTCAAACTTTCAGGAAATGTTTCAGCTGATGTGTTTTAGTAAATGGTTCCTATAGCCACCATATCTACTATTTATCTTTTACATCAACCATGTGGAAACATATTTCAGTATTTTTAAAACCACAGTGGCAATGTAAGGCAAACTTTATTTCTTAAAAGTTATATCTTGGTGGGGGGCTTTGATATTCTTTCAAACCAGATTTTTCTTTTTTACCTCGAGATAAAAAATATTGCAATAATATAACAGATATAACAAGCTCTTCTTGTTTACAAATGAGAATAAGAATATTTTTTAAAGCTATTTGTGGCCCTGAATTTTAATTTTAAAAAATCCCACCTACCCTTCATTAAATGGCTGACCCCTCAGCTCATTGCAACATGTAGAAAAATCTCTGAACCTAGTTTTACCTGCAAATTGTTTTTATCTTCTTACTTTTATTTAATATGAGCTTAGTGAGTCATCTCAGGCCCACTTGGACCTCTTATACTTGATTTTTTTAAAAGTATGTTTCATTAATCCTTATACAAATCACTTATTTTTTTTTAAAAGGAGACAATCCTTGATTAATAGCCATCATTCAAGAGATGTGGCCAGTTCAAACTATTTCCTTGTTATACTTTCATGTCAACAAGTGGGCAGTATATGGGATTTACTTTGTTCATTTGTGTGAGTCTGTCTATCTGTCTTCCTTGTCCATGCTATAACTCCTATACTGCTTCACTTGTTACCATTGAATTTGATGAACAGGTGTTGTACACCAAAACCTGGACAACTGTGACCTCAGTTCCCGGGTTTATTGAGATAATGGTTAAAAAGTGTGTCTGGACTGTCATCGGAATACCTTCTCTCCTATTGCCATCAAACTGGACTAAAGGACAGATGTGTGTTGCTTACGAGAGCTAGGTCAAGTCATGTAAGCCAGATGAGCTTATCAGGGTGACTTGAGCCTCTTGTTTATTGATTGCTGTGAAATTATTTACATATTAAGGCCATCATTAAAAGTTGTACATATTTACAAATCTTTGTGCTCCCATGATTTTTGTAGGAGTCATTGCCCTTTTGAATGGATAGTTTCGACCTGTAAATCAAACCAGACACATTATTTTTGAGCAATCAAAAATAGGAATTGAATTTGTTGTGATTGTGAAAATTATGAATACAGTTTTATGCTAATTGTAAATATTCAAATTATACATCTTATTTCAGTCAAAATATTTCATGCAATTAAAAAAATGTGTGTATGTGTTATTTATTTTTGTCTTTACCGGCATTATTACCATGGATTGTTTGTTCTTTTAAAAATTAAATTTGGAATATTGGAGACCTGAATCATACTTCATTATAGTTGATTGTGTTTAAATTTTCAAATTTGAGCATTTACTTGTGATTGGTGTTGAAAAAAAATTGGTTTTCTTTTTCTATTATCTGATGGATTGGCAACAACTACATGATTGATTAGCACATGTTGTTTTAATTGGAAAACTGACATAAAATAGTGTGGGTTGTTGGGTGTTTAAACAATTTCCACCCTATACATTAAGTTCTAGAATGACATTAATTCCATTCAATATCTATACTTGCAAAAGTGGATTTTAACATAATTTATTTCAACATTTTAAATTCAATTTTTGTAAACAAAATTTTCATTATGGAGGTTTTTTAAAAGAAATATTTGAACTTTATGAAGAGGTGAAACTGTTATAAAATATTTCTTTTGTCTTTCTAGGCCTGAGACTATAAATAACAGCAAGCTATGTCCTGCCATTTATTGTATTTTTGTCATGTTGACATCAAATAAAACTTCTATCTTACAAATTACTGATTTTATAACACCTTAAAAATGTTATGACATCAATGAAATAAGATGAAACGCGTCACACTAATTAGCGAACGAATAGCGATGCAAATATACTCCCTGCCAAAGCGTCTGTAGTTGTTTTTCACTTTAGTTCCATAGCTTTTATTTTAATTTTACTGATTCTAGCGGATGGTATTGTGTATGTTTTATGCAGTATAAATGTACCGACTTTTAGTTTTACCTGCGCAAAGATCCGCGTCTCAACCATGCACCTTACGACGTGTATTAGGCAGTGCTTGTACTATAAATAGCATTTTCTT
The DNA here is from genome assembly GCA_016617855.1 of Megalonaias nervosa. NCBI lineage: Eukaryota > Metazoa > Mollusca > Bivalvia > Unionida > Unionidae > Megalonaias > Megalonaias nervosa. Next base: position 56,369 of record JAECUM010007337.1, on the reverse strand, counting down.
TAACCTTGCACTCGCCATCAACAACTTTATTTTTCCAAATTGAAAAAGTATGCATAGGTGGAACAAGGTTTGGTTTGAAATTTTGTAAGGTATAAAGAGATTAAAAAATCCTCAGCTAGATAGTAACTGGCCCAGGTAAATACTTTCGAAGACAGAAGGTGGTGTGATTCAGAATGGAACGGACCCTAGGTATAGAAATAGCAGCAGAGAGGGTGAACCCTACAACTTTGTAGAGACTTTATTTTTGAAAACTAAGGGTTCCTACGAAGGCTGAAAAAAGAAGTTCTTGCCTTAATAATGAAAACTTCTCTAATTGACCAGATTTTTTCACGTGCTGGTCACTACGCGTATGTCGTTCACCCTCTCTGCTGCTACCTTGATAAAATCAAGGACCAAATATTTTATCAAGACCTATTCGATATTTGGATCTTGGGTCATGTAGATTTATTGTTATAAATCCAAACGGAACAGCTTGTGCTTTTGAAAAGAAGTTTTTAAATTTAATCATGTCCATGTCGCCTGAACACCAAATATAATAAATATTCTGTAGAGTATAATTATCTACGCCATTAAACACAACCAAAATATTGCAGTTGTCTCTGATTACTTTTGGAATTTGTGTATATCTCTGGGTAACATAAATCACATCCGTGTTTTTATGTCTACCTCGAGAAAATATTCTAGCTGGATTTGATTGCTTGTCCAGCATCACATCATCGTACACTACGAGATTATTAATGAATCCATCTAGATCATCTACAGATGGAGCTTCATCAATATCGGTTATAAAATCAATAATATCATTTCCGTCTTCGTCCAGTAGTTTTGCATTTTTATTAAAATCTTTAAGTACTTCATAGCATCGTTGATCATCTACAGATGGTGCTACTAAATACAGTTTGTTCCACTTGAGCCATCTCATTATTAGATTAAGCAGTAATTGCGTCTTTCCACTTCCAGATGGGCCTATTATAATCATTCTGATAGAATTTGGTAACGCTGGATGGTGCTTTACTGGCTCTTGTTTCGTGTCGCAGAAAAGTCAATTATATCCATATAATAAATAATATGAGTCTATATTGTGTTCGATGCAGAGCACCTACACATACTGCTGAATTAACGACAATAACAACAAAAAATAAAAGACGCGCACTTACAGGTAAATGTGTGAAATGTGGCACCAAGAAATATAAATTTATTCCTCTTGCAACAAAGACAGGTGGGGGGGGGGATATCGCTGCTTCGTTAGGAAAATTACCAGGAACTCCATGGGCTAAATACCCTGGTGAGAAATATTTACCCGGATATAATTATTGTGGCCCAGGAACTCGACTTGATATCCGACTTGATGATCAAGGTCAACCAAAACCAGGAGAGTATCCAATAAACGCAATTGATCAAGCGTGTCACGTTCATGATGTCGCGTATAAAAGTGAAGATTTGCAGCAACGACATCTCGCAGATGTGAAATTGATTCACGCATTAAATTCTATACCTAATAAATCTCTCAGAGAAAAACTCGCTAGTTTTCTAGTGAAATCTGCTATGAAAGGTAAACTAGTGCTAGGGGCTGGCAATTAAATTATATAACTATCATAATGTAATCTGTTTATTATTCCCCGAGAGGGTATTGGAGAGGTAAAGCAGCAATCAGTAAACTTGCTGAAGCAGCAAAAGTTTCACGTAATGTTGCTGCATCATGGTTAGCACGACAGGCAATATGGCAAATCTATCTACCACCACCTAAAAAAATTCATTACGCACATTTTGATGTCAGTATCCCCAATGAAGTTCATCAAGCAGACATTTTGTTTTTACCACATGATACTGTTAAAACACGTGGACGAAAATCACGCACGTACAAATACGCATTGACTGTTGTTGACGTTGCGAGTAGATATAAAGAAGCGGAGCCGCTATCAACAAAAACAGCATCTGAAGTTGCATCTGCGTTTGAGCGAATTTATCAACGTGGTGGTCTACGATGGCCACAGTTATTACAAGTTGATCCTGGTAAAGAATTTCTTGGCGCAGTATTATCTTTGATGAAGCGACATAACGTTAAAATCAGACGAGGACATACCGAAATTCATCGTGATCAAGCAATTGTTGAACGATTTAATCGAACGCTTGCTGAGCGGTTATTCGGATATCAATACGCAAAGGAAATATCTACTGACTTTAAGTCGGGTGAGCGATCTCGTGAATGGTTGCAAGGTTACCAAGTGTGATATCTGCGCTAAATAATGAAATTACTCGTGCAATTTCCATGAAACCTTCTAATGCAATAACAAAAAAATATATACCTCGTAGCGATAACGTACAAAGCCGTGAACAACCAGTATTAGGTAATGTAACTGTGAGATATTTATACGAACCAGGGGAGCTTGAGGGTGGGAAAAAAAGAGCTACTGACCCTATCTGGAGCGTGACAACACATACAATTTCTAGCGTAGTTAGATCCACTGGAAGACCTGCCATATACAGACTAGATTCTACTGCCCCTCAGCGTGGATTTGTACGTGAACAATTACAAGTAATTCCTGCAGATACACAATTACCACCACGTTCACTTATGTAAATTAGCGCCCCGGCGTCGATTACATTCAAGACAGGTCAGCATCACATTTTCACGTGTATGACCAAGATCACTATTAATTCTGTCTACGGTAAATTGTCTTGGATTATTATTCGAATACTGCCATAGCATCTTACAGTTACAGCTTGCACAATGATTATTCTGTAATTGCTTTAGTGTTATAATAAATTCAGTATCAATATCAAAATCACGCTTATTTTTTTTGTCACATTGTTTATAACCAGCTAATTTTTTCTTTATTACAACATCGTCATTAGTAATTTCCTCAGTTATCACGTAATCTATAATAACCCTATGTAGTTGAGTTATTCTTCTAACACGAGATACTGCAAGATAGACTAAGTTTGACCATTCGATACGATCATCTACAATCCAGATATTTGTATCAGAGATAGTTAATCCCTGTGACGAATGAATCGTTATAGCGTATCCTAACATCCACGGTGATTTTTCCATGTTCAATGCGCTCTCAATAACATCAATGGCAACCAAAACAATGTCATTCAGTACAAGATTTTGTACTCGGACATTTTCAGCGTCTCCACCTGGTATTTCAACTTCAATATTCTGTCGTCGAGTGTCTGCTGGGCGATAGCACAAAGGTACAGGTAACGTTGGAAACTTTTCTTTATGTAACGTAAATAATTTCTTTTGCAGTTCATCACGAACTATCTTTCTACTTGCGACTATCAAATCAGCAGGTCTCCATAAAGTCCAAAAATCATCCATAGTTGTCTCTGGAATTACTTTACGCATAATCTCACATTGTATTTTATCTGGCTGTAGTCTGATTAATCTTTTAAGCTCTTTCAGCGGTTCATCAATAGCTCTATGGTCATCATGTATTTCTTCATAATAATCTACATTATTCTTTAGCCATTCATGTGGAAACTGTCCAACAAAGGGTGGTGGTTGACCATGATCGCCACACATAATCACAGCAGTATTCTTTGTCAATAACCATTCAAGAAATGTTTTTAGTGTTTCTAACGACACCGTGCATATCTCGTCCCATATGATATACTTAGGTATATATTTTTCACCCATCCGCGATGGAGTCCACGTGTCTCCGCACCATCTAAAGAAACTGTGATATGTACATGATTTTACTCCTTGTTCTTTTATTTCTCTAGCGAGTTTATGTGTAGGTGTCAAAACAATTATATCTGAACTATTATTCATAAATAAATTAATCGCACGAGTTGTTTTACCTGACCCTCCACACCCATTAAGATAAACAGTCTTATGTCTAGATGCAGGATCGTACACAGATGGTGCAGATGACTTTGATGTTTGATTATTATTTCTGTAATATATTTCCTTAATTTCAACATCGGCAGATTCAGAATAACTAAGTATATTTTCTTGTTTTATCCTCCACGTCCCCCATTCACCATTACCGAGTTTTAATAAATCCTTATATTTTTTATGTATATAAAATGAATCCGTAGCGACTCTAACAGCGTAACGAGGAAATCTATTTATCATCGATAATAGATTTATCGAAACATAAGCTAACATCGAAGATCTTAAATGAGTAAATTGTGGTGAGTCGCCATCAAGATAGCTCACAATGGTACCTAGTTTTGTTCCATCTGATAAATAAGCATTACATCGACTTATAAATGTGTTTTTCTCCGTTGTATCAGCGATTATAAAATCTAGTTCAGCGTCGTCCATAATCAATCTTGTACACGCTCGTTTATAATCGTACGAACCACCTTGAGTAAACTTACCGATTATCTTTCTACCAAGATCTTTTGCAAGTTTTTCATCGTACTCGTTCCTGCATTTACTTATTTTAATGACGTGATCTTCATCAATATCAGGGAATTCTTTCCTGGCATCATCGACACTGAATCTATCCGGTTCTGGTAACCAAACTTGCTTGTATGAACTATACGATATAATTGCTTCAGTTACCCTCAACGATATTAAAAATCCTGCATCAAGTATATACCGCAATTGTACTATCGGAACCCAACATCGCTCTGAAAAATGTCTTCCAAACCAAACATAAGTAATCGCATGGAGACCCTCTCTAAACTCGAATGATTCTACATAAGCAAATCCTGTTAGGTCAACATCTGGTCCTTCCATGGGAAGGGGTCCGTTTATCGCAACCCTGGTCATGTCATGTGTAGGATGTCCGAATCTCTTAAAGTATTTAGAACATTCTCCATATCCAAGAAAACTCCCAGGATAACATGCAGCCATATCAACTGAGATAACATCATTATAATCGTATTTGGTATTCCATAATCCACCGTGTCCATATTCTATACAACTTTTTTGATATCTTCAAGGAATTCTGATCGTGTCGTTTTCCATGAATTTTTCTCCTGAGCGAAATGGGCAGCAACCGATGGTACGGTAAAACAGTTATTCAGTAATTGTCCAACTATGACATCATCAGAGGTATAATTCAATGCAAGATGTTCCATTTCTTCATGAAGAAATTCTGTACGATAAATATCACCGTTAGGCCGTACAAACTGATCATAATCGTATTCTGAACTTTGAAATAACCAAACAGACACAGGGTCACTTTTACTTATATTTCTGATAAAATCAAATATATCACCATCATAAAACTTAACTTTTCTATCTCGTGGAAATATCGTTACAGCATTAGTCCATTCATGTGCATTATGATCAACGATTGTTATAGGGTTTCCATTTTTTATACATTTTGGTTCGTATAATATCTCTCCGGTTAGTGTTTGTACTGTTATTGGAAATCTTAATAACTTTTCTAGTTCAGTAACATCCTTAATAGATGCACCAGCATCTTTAACCGTTTCTGCCCATGTGCTTATTTTTTTATGTCTTAAATCTGTTAAGCCATTACCACGTATCGCATTTGTAAAATGTTCTGTAACTCGTTCAGCTACACAGTTTATTCTTGATATTTTCATCGGCTTGAGATCCGCAACATTAGGTTTATCATTTAGCGAATATATTGCGTAGACAACTGCAGTCGCTGGATAACCTTGTAAATAGTAAGGTTTATCAATGCCAGTAAGTATTCCAGGTTTGGATCTGTTATTTAAGAGAACAATATTACCCCCGGACTGCACACGGACTGGATCACGCTTATCACGAATTATGCAAATATCATCATCTGTCTCTACAATAAACTTTATTAAAATGAAATATTTTTGATTATCAAGGTGATTAATAATTACTTTTCCTCGTTTGTCGTTCATCATATTAACGATATGTCCTATCCTGAAAGTTGACCATACATGAGCAGCGCCATCATTACGAAATTCCTTTTTGGCTTCACGGATACGTTTAGCTATATCCGCATTTGTTAAAGCTAGATCTTGCATCGAAACACTAAATTTATATTCTGGTAGTCTGTCAAGGTCAAATCTAGCAGGGGAAGGTTCAATAACGGATAATTCCTCCATATAATTAAAACAAATATTTAAATTAAAATTTTAGTATATATATAATGATTGAAACCAGGAACAAGTGTATTTGGCTTAAACTTGGTCATATCTCTTATTGTGATAAACCATGTATAAATGAATACTGCGGAAATCACATGCAAAGTATCAAAAATGGAAGTACAGGACCAAAACCATGTGTGCAATGCGGTGTTGGAGTCAGAGGAAAAACACAGTTATGTCTAAAATGTGGCGGAAAAAAATACAGGGAATTAAAACGATATTATGACAAAAAAAATACCTTGTCAGGTAAATCTCCTATAAAAACCGTAGAGGATTATCTGACCAGATTTCAGAATAATGATTTAGACAAATAATATTATTATATAAATGGAGCAAAAAGAATTTGTAGCACATCCGATCATCAAAAATTATGAAGCGTCTCGTGATGGCGTGATCAGAAACTGTCAATCAAAAAAAACCAGTCGGTAGTCTTGATAAATTTGGTTGTTTTAGATTCAGTGTTAGTAGAAATAAAAAATATTTCTCACATAGGTTCATCTTTGAATGTTATTTTGGATTGATTAAAAACGGACTTGTAGTTTACCACTTTGATGGGAATCCCCAGAATAATAATTTATCTAATCTGCAAGTTATAACTCAGAGTCAGAATTCTGCATGTGGAAATACTGGAAGGTGTAAAGTATTCGTAAAGAGAGCTATTAAATCCATAAATACAGAAACAGACCAAGAAATAGCTTTCCCATCAATGAATGCGGCTGCCAGATATTTTGATATACATCCACGATCGGTACAATTTGTCGCAAATAAAACATACAAATCTGCATTTTCGAAAACATATAATCAGCGGATAGTATTTGAATATGTCATATAACTATTTCTTAACAGTTCGACTCTGTCAATTTTGCCAAGGTTTTTGTTTAGCCATAATTACAGTCAAGGGTCCACCTTCACCGTCGCTGTTCTCAGCGTCATTATCATTTTTGACAGAATCAGATAGCATAATCTTTCTTAATTGCATTACACGATTGTCCACGATCTTTTTTCTTTCGTACTCGTGAGACAGTTCGGATTTAACCTTTTCGATTGACTGTACAAGAGGTGCAAATAGCTTTACCTGATTGTCGTTTACCATAGCTAGTGATTCAAGCATAGATTGATAAATTAATTTTATAAATCTGTAGTTTGAAGATAGTGTATATTTATTTTCAAATTTTCTCTGTTGCAGTGATTCAAAATCGCACATAATTTTCTGAGGGTCGAGATTATCAGATATTTTTATTCCGTTATTTTTTAGTTTTTTAATAGCACAGATAATATCATTGATGTTTTCATGGTTCATTATATATATATTTATATATTTAAAATAAAAAAATATTAGCCCCCATGACTTTTTTTTGTCAGGGAGCTGTTTTTGTGTGATATGGTTATGAAATATATACAGATGGTTTATGATTTTGATTTCAGCACAACATATATTATATGGTTCAGATGGTTTATGATGATTTTGGACGGCACAAACATATAGATGATTCTATGAACATGAAATATATACAAATGGTGATGACGGGGGAATCTTGTCTACGTCCAACAGATTTTGTACACTCTCCCCCCCATACAAAACCCCGGGGAGTGTAAAAGGTACACCCCTCAAGGGTGTATGGTAGGAGAGTGTATTTTGTCTGTTGTGGATTTCGAGGAAATGCTCCGGGTTCCCCCAATTAAATAGCATCAGTCGCCAAATGCAAGATAATATCTTTAGCATTTTTGGAGACTCGAACACGCGAGAGTCTGTAGAGCTTCGATCTACGTCCAACCGTCTTACCATTTCGGCCATCGTTCTCTTATCAATAATACAGTTGAATTTAACTATATAAAATATTTGCGCTGTCTCACAGGACTTGCATTACTAATGTAGCGTGAATTTACTTTAATTTTTCAAAATTAATAAAATAATCCACGTATGAGTTATCGTTCGTTAAGGTGAAAATACGTTAGAGCTAAAAATAACTCTACGTACTTGGCATATAAAACTGACGTGAGTTTAAGGTTATTAGAGTCAAATTATTCCTCTCTGTTACAAATTGCTGCTTCACTAACAGCGATGCTTACTGAAAACAGATAGATCACTAAATAAGTAACGAAAAACGATATATATCGTGTCCGTACGGGGACTGAAATATTTCTATAGATAACATGTATTACAAAGAAGATAATCGTTTATTGCTCTACAGAGAGAGACAGAGCAGAGTTATCGCGCTTCATTATATAATCAATTACAGTGAAAAAATAATTTTTATCCGTGTTTTTGAGAGAAATGTATATAGAGACCTGCCAAGTGTTACAATTTAGACCCTCTCTCTCAAGTTATTGACAAAATTAAGCTAGAATGATCGCATGAATACGAACAGAAAAAGATTATAAACTTTCGTATAAGACAGTTAAGAGAGTATTGTGATAATGGCTAAACAAAACCCCTGGCAAAACTGAAAAGTTTATTTATTTATTTATATTCTGCCTGGTAAAAAAAATGTTATTCTATCTTTGATAGACATCAGATTGAATAAAATAACTATTATGTCTGTGTTTTGTGATATCATCGCACTTTCTGCAAACAAGCATCAGAATGACACAATAACTATTCTATCTTTTATCAGAATAACAAACAACTATTCTGACCCGATATTTTTTTTTTGTTCTACGATGACGCATTGTGATAAAAACGCATTATGAGCGTACAGACAGATTTATATTTGGTTCTTCATTTCTTGTGTCCAGAATGCGATTGTTTTGGTCTGTAAATTTAAAGTGTATCCTTGATAGTAACGGATGATGAACTCGCAGGTACACGGGGTTAATTGGCTCTGATACAATTAACCAACCTGGTGGGGCTAATGGACTAAAACTGTATAATATGTACCCTTGCTGGGCCTGGTTAGACTTTGAAAGATCTACCTGATAGCTACCTTCAATAACATCGCATACCAGATTGACTGCAATTGTTGTTGTTATATTTACAATGCCTGGCGATATATGACGTCCGGCACCAAAAGGGTTGTTATTATGTTTTAGTACAGCCGGTGGTGGGGCTATTTTTCTCCATGATTCAATTATTCTCGGATAATATTCTTCAATAAGATCATTTAATGATTTCTTCATTTAAAAATTCTTCATCAACAATCTCTCGCTCCCGCGCCCCTGGCGTCCGGATAACATTAAATACTGATCTAGTCATCTTGGGGATCCTTTTACCGTCAAAATCGGTAAAGTAATATGTATCGTTGTTTGAATCAAATTCAAATACTATATAACGCCATGGATATTTTCCTCGATATTCTGGATTTTTAATGAATTTTTCTTCACTCGTTTTAAATTCATTTTTAGTTGGTTCTGAAACTCCATTATAAATAGGTGCGACTTCAGGCCATCCTAACACAGATCTAATCGAACTTTGATAAATATCTACGAGGTAATCAGGAGAATTTATTTCAATCACCGCTGATAGTGTTGGTTCGTAAGCAGTAATCGCTATTTTGGATTCTTCCCCTGTGATAGATTTAATTCTGCGTTGGAACTCGTCATTAATCTGGTCTATTTGTTAACTGCCCGTTGAAATTCCAACAACTTGCCAATCAGGACTTCCATCCGGTTTATTTTTATTTGCAAATACCAGTGAATTATTTGCTGGTTGTCCACCAAACGGTTTTGACCTGATATTTGGCCAACTATGATAAACTCGTAATTGTGCTAGCGCTATTTCCTTTGCTGGAATTGCAGTTGGAAAATTAACGCTAAATTCAGGATTGGTTGAACTTAATGATATCATAGTAGTTTTTGACGGCGTTGTATTAGCTACGATCTGCTGAAGTATTTCCCTGTCTGTCATTATTTAAAATACTCCGTTTTTAATTATTATTTTAATAGAGCGGAAATTCAACACTTCACTTTATCATTAGAATCCACTTTGAATGCCTCATGATAAGTTTCCATTATCGTTGCGAACTCCTCATCGGATATTTTACCATCGCTGAGGTACGCCGAAAGATACGATGATAGTTTAGAATAAGATGATGTTGCTGTGTGCAATTTCATTATGTACTCGTTTAGTTTATCATTTGTACACGTAGATATTTTCTTAGCGATAATACTGAAAATACCTGCGCATGTTGTTGCCGTTGAAACTATAATTGTTACAACTGCAGGCGCTGTCATCGTTATTGTTGATAGTAATAATCCAGTTCCAGCAATAACAGCAGAAACCGAGTATACCATTATATCAATAACAACCATACGTCGCCGATATTTTTTTACCTTTATCGTGTAATCGTCGATGATATTTTTTAGTTTGGTTTGACACTCACATACTTGAGCGTATCTGTGACGTTGAACATCGATAAATGACTCTTGATTCATTATACTTATCTAGATAACTAATTGAGGAGTTTCACATACAAATTCCAAGCACCACCAGTATAGTGCTCTGGTTAATTTTTTATCAGATGCCTCCAGCAGAAATGTTTCTTCCGCATCTTTATTTATTATGACGGATACAACTCCAGAAAAAGTATCGTTTGAATAACGCCATGGAAATGTAGTAAATATACTGAATTTTGCACTACTAAATACGGACAGTCTGTATACGCCAGTGACTTCTGCGGTGTGTTTGAGATTATTATCTTGCAGTGTCCATACTCCTAATCCTGATGCTACTGTGTATACTACGTTGAAGATCTGCTTGTGAGAAATTTTAATAAGATTCGTTTTTTCAATGATATCAGGAATTCCACTAACAATATCGTTGATTTTCTTGTTAATGTCGGTAAGTTTTATGTCAACGACTGGTGGAGTTCCAAAAAATTCGTTAATAGATCTGTTTACATTTCTACGAAAATTTAGAAATGTTTGTACATGATTAATATAATCAGTTCTAAATGCAGCAATTCCATCATTGATTGTCGTTAACGAAGTCGTTATTGGAATTTCCTTATCATCGACGTATTTCTTCGTTGCAGCGTCAAAATCTGTTTCTGGTGTTCTGAGATTATTAATACCATTATTATTCATGTCGAGAAATGCACGCATTATACCACCGCGCACTGACACGTACTTGGATTCTTGATCATCGACGTATTTTTTTGTTGCTGCGTCTGTATCCGAGGTTGGATCTCCAAGATATGTAATTTTTCTTCCTGACATAATAATATCACCGGTAAATACATCACCAGTTTTCTTAACATAGTCGTTAACCGATTTACCGGAATCCTGTATTTTACCTTGATCAGTAAAAGTAACGATATTATTAACAACCGCGTTGGGAATTCGTACAAGTACATCTGGTAGTTGTATGTTACTCGTTTTTAATCGTCCTTGTTTGTCCTGAAAAACGACGACTTCATTTTGATCCACACTTGTGATATTTAATAAATCATCGATTTCATTTCTGAGTTGATCAAGAGTTGCATATTTAGATAAATCGACACTCTTATCTTTCTTCTGAGAAGATCTTCCATAAATATCTACCATTATATTTACTGGTATCTGTTTAAGTGTGATACCGTTCAGTAGTGAACGCGTGCACGACTTTATGAGGTGGTTTTGTTGATTTTGATATAGCATCAAGTACATTAAGTACTTCACGACCACATATTGGTGGATCAGTTAATGTTTGTGTTGGTAACGTTGAATACCAGATTGGAGCAGTATTATTGCTGACATAATGAAGAAATTCTTTTGGTGGCGCTAATCCATATGAATCAAAGTAAATAGTTCCACGTGGATCAATTGCATATCCAACCCAATGCGTGCCTGATCCAGAATTTTTATCGAGATTGATAATACCAGTTTCTAAATCGCTAGCGATTTTAGGTAGTTGATCGCGCATGAAAACACCTCTGAAGTTTTTTATTTTTAATTTTTTAGCAGCATTAAGTAAATCAAAATTGGACATGGGTGATATTAGTAAACTGTCCCGGGAAGTCTTAGACCCTTTCCGTACCACGAATACGGGGTCCCGGGAAGTCTTAGACCCTTTCCGTACCACGAATACGGGGTTCCTGGTAGTCTTAGACCTTTTCCTTTTTTTTAAATTCCCTGTCCGGTTGCTTTCTTTAATGCCATTCCAGCAGCTGTTCCAACAGCACCTAGCGCAGCTGCTTTTGCAACATCTGGGGCTGCAGCTGCTATTAAAGCTGGTATAGCTGCGAGAAGTGGATATATACCACCTGTCTTAACAGCATCTTTGATGGCGCCCGCAGAAAGATTAAGTTTGACGCCTTTATTTGATTTTTTGGCTTCATTGAAGTTTCTGAATTGACGCTCGATCAAAGATAGTTTATTTGAACCGCTCATCTGTTCTCGCTTTAGCGATATTTTCATTCCACAGTTATTTTTTGATGCTGATTGTAGCTTTTTAATCTGACCAGGAGTCAGACGCACACTAACGTGATGATATGACATTATAATTATTATCGATGATCTAATTACATGTTTAGAAAATATTTTACATATTTTCTACTGGAGCATCAATAACTCTCATTCGTCCACCAACACCTTCGAGTAACATCGATTTATCGCTGAGTATAACGGCTATTGCTCTGTAACCACCAACGGGCAGTCGAGCTACACGAGCTCGAAAGTGTATATCAACGACAGATTGTCTGAATAAATCTAAGTGTTCTAGTGAAAAGTAATAAATCGGATACAGTATTGTAAAATCACGCTGAGATATCTGTAACCCAGAATCAACATTCTGATCACGCCCAATGAACGTCATCAGACGATGATATGCACGTGCTACATGATTTTGATCGAAATTTAGCAAGACTTCTTCGGAAGGTTCTTGGTGTCCATTTATCCTCAAAGAAACTTCACTAACTCCAAGTGTATCAAACACCATTGGATTTCGTTCCTGTGAGTCTATTCTGGCATTTTCTTGAAACGCGATAAATATATGCCGTGGTGCTGACACTCCCTGCTGTGATGCTATCTGCCATGTAAATAAACCAGCAACAGCACCTTGAGTACTATCTGTGGTCATAGTCAACCATGACAACATTGATTTACCACCACTGTCCATGAAAGAAAGTAATCGTTGTTCTTCGGTAATCGATGGGGTCATTGTTGGCATCCACAACGAAAGTTTTGTCAGTATTACTTTACCTGCATCAACTGCACCAGGTCGCCATATTGCATCATCGTCGGTGGCTTTTCTAACAAGTACCACTGTATGTTTAGCGCCAAATATAACCTTCCTAACATTTCTGCAGAATCCAAATATATGTGACAGTGGAATCACACATGAAAAATTTTCTTCATCGTTTAACATTGTTCTACGTGATGCGAATCCTAAGTTAAAATTTTCATTCATCAATGCGACTTCAGTTCCAGCTGCATTTAGTGTTACGTTTCTGTTTTCTGGATGATCAGTTGTATCCTTTGCAAAGATCATTGATGGACCAGCTGATCTTGAGTAATCATCGCTGTATCTTGCAAGACCAAGTATCGTTGTGGCAACATCAACATTTTCTAAACAGGATTCAATATTTTTTCCATCAATCATATATATGGCGCTGTTAAATAACGCCATAACACCATTGTTAACAAAACCAGGTCGATCTAAAATTCCGTATGCTGTATTATCTGCTTTCAATAGTCTACCTTCTATTTCGATAAATGCTTCAGCTGGTAAGAAATACCTACTTGTATCCTGAACTTGTAGTTCAATTCTTCCACGCTGATCTGGCATTCGTGCGTCATAAGAATAATACTGATAATCGCGCACAGACTCATCTTTGAGAACTGGTGCGTCCATGTCAAACGCGGGGTCAGATATGCGCTTGAACATCTTTATTATTATCGTCTTCGTCTAACACGAAGACCACTCCTCGAAGAGAGACCACTTCCTGCTATCAGATTAGCGGTTATATTTTTTTCTTTTTCCGACATCGGGACATCAGCCAACTCCGCTAGTTTTTGATTAGCGGCTTGATTTATTATTTTACTTACACTTGCGGGCATCACTTCAGTGCTGGCCAATTTCACAGGTTGAGGTCGGGTCGCTTGTGGTCTGCGTATTAATCGTGATAGTCTATCTTTGATTGCTGAGAATGCTTTGCTAGCAGTATTACCAACAGCGCTTATACCTTTTTCACGAACAACATCAATAGCTTTCATTCCTAGCTGCTTTGCAATCGGTATTGCTTTTGGGGCTATTCTTCTAAACAGACCCTGAACAACATTACCTAGTCCATCTCCGTAGGTCGTTTTGTATACCGGTAATCGAGAGTTTATTACCCTGACCATGGTAGGTCCACGAGTATTGTGTATGATCATTTTGTTATTAAATGACTTTATCACTAATTGTATCTAATCACTGTGGTAGTCATAAGTGACATCGTCACTGATTTCATTAATGAGAGACCGATATACATTAATATCCATGATACCGCCTGTAAATAATCGTTTGCAAATATCAGCTGCTTCATTAATGATTTCTGGGGAATTATTACCAGCTCGTTTTCCTCCAATGAGAATTTCTAGTCGATCGACATCAGCAAGAACGTTATTGGGGCAAGTAATAAGGCCACTTCCTAAACCACTTCCAGTTGCGCCAGGATCCTGATCTTCTTCCTCACGTATTGCTCTGACTGGTTGTCGGGGTGATTGTAATTGTTTCATTTTTTCTTGTCGTTCTTGTTCTCGTTGTTGTCGTTCTTGTTCTCGTTGTTGTAGCTCTTGTTGTAGTCTTTGTAATTGTTGTGATGGTGATGCTTTTTGTTGTTGTTGTGGTAGTGGTGGTGCTTTTTGTTGTTGTTGTGGTAGTGGTGGTGCTTTTCGTTTCTTTTATTTTTTTTGTTTTTTCTCCTCTCTTCTTAATTCGATTAAATTATCAATTTGCTTACTATAATCCTTATATAATGGATCATTATCTCTAGCTTGTTCAACTTTCATGCGTTTGCGATATAAATATTTTTGCCATTGTTCACTGGTTTTAATATCTTTTGCGTGTTCAGGTTTCATTAATTTATCTCTTTGACTAAAACTACCCACAGCAAACTCAGCTAGTTGATCTAGGTTCAATTGATAAATTGCCTTAATAGTTTTTTCATCAAATTTATTTATCAGTTCAGCATTAATTATAGGATCTACTGATTTTGGTTCAGGGGCTGGTGCTTCAGCACCTTCTGCTTCATCACCTTCAGGTTGATCTTCATCCTCAGGTATTTCCGGGACTGGCATCGCAGCAGCTGTTTCGGCTGGAAGTTTTTCAAGAATCTTTTTTGTTTTCTTAGTTCTTTCTGCTATTTTTCCAGTGACTTCAGCTGTTTTCTCTAACACAGGTTGAATACCTTTAGTGGTCTCAGTGATAGGTTTAAATAATTTTTTTGTATCCTCCTCAAATTCCATCTGATACTTCTGACGCGATTGTAGTTGTTGCTTAACAGAATCACGAACAGGTAAATATTTTTTTAATTGCCTTTAGTCGCTCTCGAGCTAATTTAGCTGAGTGTGGTTCTTCAATACTCATTATTGATAATATTTATACTTGCTGTTTAATTTATAGCAGCAGAGAGGGTGAACGACAAAAATTGAGTGACCAGCACGTGAAAAAATCTGGTCAATTAGAGAAGTTTTTACTGTTAAGACAAAAACTTTTTTTTTAGCCTTCGTAGGAACCCTTAAATTTCAAAAATAAGGTCTCTACAAAGTTGTAGGGTTCACCCTCTCTGCTGCTGAAATTCTGATTTAATTAACAAAGATACCGAACTTTGCAAGAACAGAAAGATTCTGTTATTTTGTCCTATTCTAGCGAAATGTCTACTTGACGTTTGTGAGGATGTTTGTTCTTTCTCATAGACAGCCAATACCGTGCTGCAACTTTCGCCTGATTTTCGCCATCGAAAATCCTAATTTCATTGATATATCCTAGTGTGTAATAGTTAAAGCATGTCTTTAACACACGATCTGAAAGATTCTTGCAATCAGGTAGGAAAGTGTCAGAAATATTGTCGGGAATATTTTCCAATGAATCTATTTCACGGTTGCTAGTGAGCTGGAACAACAGTAACTAAGTGCGCGGAGCTTACCGTTCGATACCGGAACTATCCATTGCAGCTAGATGCAGTGTATGAGTGAGTGCAACTACACTTGCAATTTTCAGTGTATATATTATGATCATCAGGGCCTGATTAAGGCTATGAGGGCCTAAGGCTAATAGGAGGGGAGGGCCTAAGTATGTTCTACATTATTCTACATATTGCAAAAAAAATCATAGTCATAAAACAAATTTATTTATTTATGTATTTAAGTCCCCTTTTTTTGCCCCAAAAATGTAAATTTTCAAAACAGGAATTTAATTGAGAGTACCAATGCAAAATAAAGTGATGAACATCAGACAAACTTAAAATTGCAAATAATTATTTTAAAATATTTAATATGACGTCATAAGCACGTGCTCATGGCGACTCGTTAGGCTATGAAATAGCCATTGTGCACTGAAATTGGAGCTATTTTCGAAAATTTCAAGTAATCCACATGCAACAACCAATTTTATATTTGTACAGAATATAAAGGCATGCATGAATAATGAATTATTAGAATATCATTTTGGTTGTCGCTCTTTGGTATCTTGCATCACTATAACGATCATGTATAAACCACATCTTAACTGACGCTTTTACTATAATGAACACATAAAATGATTTTGACATAAAAAAAGTTTTCTGAAATAATCAGCGTTATAGAATTAAAAAAAAAATTGTCGACAAAAGTTTTCCCGACATGTTTAACTATTGCATGAAGAAAACAGTTGTTGCATGCATTAGGATATTGGTATCAATGTTTAACTGAGAACTGATTGCAGGAAAAAAAAAATAGCCGCGTATATTTGACTTGTACAATGACCTGTAGAATAACATGATCATCGGTGGAGGAGCTTACACGAGTGCTTATTTCAATTAAAATCTAAAGCTGAATCATTAAACACTCTACAAAAACTTAAAATATTCAACGTATTTCATAAATGTCATCTGAAATAATCTTGAATGCATGACCAATGTTACTCGATAAGAACAGCAAAAATAGTATAAAGAATTGACTTTAAATTGCATTCGGATACCTTGGTCATTACGCCTTCACATTATATGTCGTCAAGCCATCATTCGTAATGTCATTGGGTGTTATTAAAGTGTTTAATATTGGAAATATTATATGGGTATATAGATCTAAATAACACAGTAGCCGTGTGATAAATTCATATATATAAATAAGATTATACACATAAATGAAACGGTGAAAATATTTACATAGACTTTGTAATTATTCTTTTCGATGCCAGACGCTTTCTTTAAAACGCCAAGATGTGACGTCATGATGTCAAAAATGACGAAACTGATCACAGGTTCAAAGTCACGTCATGACGTGATCGCATTTGTTCTTTTATTAATTTCTAATCGAAGTATGGTGTAAATGCCATTATAGAGGAAGCTGATATATCGTAGCATTCGACCGTTGTTAACGATCACGGTAGAGAATTTGATGCTGCTAGTGATTAAATTAAAGTTAAATAACAAAATCTTCAATAAAAATACTTTTTAACACTTACCGCTCGTTTTCATCGAGAAAGTGCTGCCATATTTACTTGAAGAGATTTCCCCAAATGCTTGCTTTTCAAAAATGTGTAGGAAAATGTTCTCGTCAAAGTCAGGTTGTAGTAGTACTTTAGTTAGTATTTACTTGTCACCTGTCGGCATGTGCGGTGTTGACACTACTTAGCCCCGTCCCAGCATATATGGCTGGTTAGGACTTAGCAGTGACACCCTTTGTTTTCCAGAAATAAGCTTTATAGTATAGGTGTGCCATTCACCCTCCCGTATGGCATGTTGTACGTTGTTTTTTAATAAAGTTGTTTTTAAAAATTTTTGAAAGGGTTGCTCTTTTTTTATTCGTCATATCATATAGTTACATTATCCCAGTTAGCTAAATAGGGCTATACTCCCTTCCCTTTGCTCGAGCTAGCAGTATGCCTGGTTTCTAACCCTTTTTAGCTTGAATTTAGGATCATCCCTTAGAGCCATTTGGTTCCAGGGCCGGTTTCTTTTCCTTTTACCCACAAGTTATTATTTTTCCGCGAAGTGACTCCGCCAGTCATGTTGTCCTTTTTTGTGATGAATATGTATGCATATGTTGTAAGTGTGTATTCGTTGCTAGGACGGCTCTATCTAGATCTAATTGTATTTCAGTTTTCCTTCTTATCTAAGTCCTATTCTAAAGAGTTGGAATGATCATTATTGCCAAAATACAATTATTTAAATCTTAATCACTAAGTGTGTATAATTTGTTTAGTGCATGCATGCTTTGTGTTTTTATTTATGAATAGTTTATCTCTATGCCGTGGCATACTTTGATCTGGATGTTGTGTATACTTTGCTTTATTTTAGCTCCTTAGCGCTTTTCTTTTTAAAATGGTATTGTTTTGGGTGGCCCAGAAAGTTTTGTTTCTATTAGTATAGGTTTATGCCTTGGCATATTCCTGGTATAAGGGTATAAGAAACAAGTCTTAGAGTGTGGTAGAATTTTATTTCAAAAATAGAAAGAAGGAAGTATATGTATATGTAGGGTTAGTTTTCTATCCTCTCCGTGATTGGAAGGGAAAAAAAAATTCATCAAGAAAAAGTATTATACAAAAACGGGGAGTTATAAAAGTGGGTTGAGGTATTGTACAGTTGCAGGATCCTCAGATGAGTTCTCGTTTGAGCGCCAATTATGGCTTTTTCATCACGAGGGGTTCTGCTTCTGTTTTTTTTTTAAATGTGAAAACGGGAAAGTTATAGAACTTGTTTATGTTTGATCTGTTTGTAATCAAGGTGACCTTGTGGATGTACATTTCTGGTTTTGCTTGGGCTGTTTGTAGTCAGGATGGTAGTTTATGTGCGACACGTTCGTTCGTTCGTTGGATTTACGACGTGTGCCACACTCAGCAAGGCTACTTATATACACCCCATATCAGACCTGAACTGCCAGTATTGGCGATTAATATATAGGTTCCAGCTGCAGAGGTTTGGCCAGTTACAGTTTATGATTTGCTTGCACATATAGTCGCAAGTCTTAAAGTGTGATGACGAAAGACATATATTGCAAAAACGAAATGTTTCTTATTGGGACTAATCATCTTAATGATAAATGTTTGTCTTCTATCAATATATCCATTGAATTTTTATGCACGTGACTTCCAAATTCGGTTAGTCTTAATTCGATCTCAGTATAAAAGGATCTGTTATGAGTTGCACAGCCGTTCAATCCTGTTCTGAACACTACATCTGATACAAAAGGGACGGATATAGTTCATTGAATAATGCAGATGTTGCATATCAAGGGCTTCTTTTCGATTGCTTTACACGTGTGAAACCTCACTGTAAACAGGGCGTTTTGAACTCACATTCGGGTAGAATAATTACGCAATTTTGGTACAACTCTACTAGGAATTTGTTTATATTCTCAATAGTAGTTTCATGTACTTCTTTCTTATGACGCTTCATGGATTTATTTGCTTGTATTGGACATGTACATCATGATTGTATCTTGCGTTTCCCATCGCTGTTGACACACATCTATGAAATATTAATAAAAATGCAGGGACGGTTGTATGCACTAGCTGTACGTCTTCTGGTTTAACTATATTATTAGTATTTGATATTTGGATCTAAAGGGAGATCATAAATTTAGGAAATCTGTATTTTCACTGGAGAAATCTCTTTACAATCACAATCAGAGGCATATACACGAATTCATACACTGACGAATGTTTGTTTTTTTTTTTTTATTTTTTTTTTTGGTTGTTGCACAGCCGTTCAATCCTGTTCTGAACACTACATCTGATACAAAAGGGACGGAAATAGTTCATTGAATAATGAAGGTGTTGCATATCAAGGGCTTCTTTTCGATTGCTTTACACGTGTGAAACCTCACTGTAAACAGGGCTTTTTGACCTTACATTCGGGTAGGATAATTACGCAATTTTGGTACAACTCTACTAGGAATTTGTACGTATTCTCAACAGTAGTTTCATGTACTTTTTCTTATGACGCTTCATGGATTTATTTGCTTGTATTGGACATGTACATCATGATTGTATCTTGCGTTTCCCATCGCTGCTGACACACATCTATGAAATATTAATAAAAATGCAGGGACGGTTGTATGCACTAGCTGTACGTCTTCTGGTTTAGCTATATTATTAGTATTTGATATTTGGATCTAAAGGGAGATCATACATTTAGGAAATCTGTATTTTGACTGAAAAATCTCGTTACAAGTTTTCCACCGGTCAATCGATGACATGGCTTCGGGCGTGTGTATCGCCAGTTTTGGAAGAAAGATACAGTCCAAAATCAAGAAACAAGCAACAAGTGTGCAAACAGGGACCTACCTACAAAAATTGGTCGGACCCTTAGCTTAAAAGATATTTGTCATTGGGATCATTCGTCAGTAGTTCAATAGTCAGAAGCTTTTCCTTTAGTAAAGATTGAAACCCTTTTATATCGGTTACATACACATAAAACGCCATTTCTTTTAAACCCTTTTGTATAGGTTACAAACTCATATAAAGTTATTCCTTTTAAATCCCTTTATATAGGTTACAAACACATATAAAGTCATTTCTTTGGTCTTAAAAAGCCTTCTGAATATTAAAATTCCTGACTAAGGAACCCTATGACAAATATCTTTAAAACTAAGGGACAGACCATTTATTTAAGACCAAAGAAAAGACTTTTTTGTGTTTGTAACTTTTATAAATGGGTTTAAATCTTTAATAAAAGCTTCGTGAAAAGATTTGTGAATCTTAGTTTGTGTCGCTTTTCTCCTTTTATATTTCGATGCACAATTGGAAACATTACTAATACTAAGCATATAGTACCGTTACTGACGTCCCAAAAGTATATATCAGAATGATAGAACGATGACGGTAGAATGCATACATTGAAAAAGACCGTTTGATAAATACATATACAATCAGCAATGAGGCAGATTCATAGATCAATGTATGAAAGATAGTTAGGTAGATTTTTATATCGATACTTAGCTAAACAGGTAGAGATCAGAGATGGGATGGTTGGTAGGTAGATACTAAGGCCGTTAGGATAGAACGAGTCCAATCGATCGATTGATATGGTTTGCTAGTAACATAAGTAATATGTTCGACAGTTTAGTGACCAACTTTATCATCACTGTTTCTCCATTACAAAATTCTGTTACTGTTTCCACGGCTTGCAGAACAACTTTCCAGCCTAGTACTTTCTGAGATTAAAGTTGTTCCAAACGTTTAGAGAGAAATATTCTCGTATTCATCTTTCCATAGCATAATTTATAGAGAAAAGGGTATACAGCATGCACAATCTCAGCCCAGTAACATGGGATGGCTCAATCCCCACTGGTGTATGCCGAGAAATATGTCTCATCTATTCCTGTAAAACGCCCCCACTTCATTTCTAATTCATTGCTCTTCGGTTCATTCTTCATTTGTCATATGAATTGCCATAGTATCTTGTCCGACGGACTTTTTCCACTTGTGAAAATTTTTGATGTGCTTGGTTGTTCTAAATGTCACTATTCCTTCAGAAGTTTTCACGTGGAATTGCCCGTCAAAGTAATGTACTTCAGGAAATCCTGAAGCGCAGTGTATCTAAGTGTAAGGCGGGGGGTTGGAACCCGAATTTGCTTGGAATTGAAGGTTTTGACGGACAAGAGCCACTAGAAGATACCCATGGGTCATCCCAAATTTTAATTCTCAGGATTTAATAACAGGTGGGTTTCTTAATCTTGGCAATTAAATCTGGAAGTGTTTAAGGAGAAATGCATATTGGGGTATTTGTTTTAAATATTAAAAGTAATGCAAAATATAAATTCAAATAATCTATGTGTAATGGCATTTAAAGTATGTTAACAAATGCACAAGATATGTGATAACATATAATGACAAATGTTTCAGGCACTTTAACATAGCACTACTAGCAACTGTCAGACATTTTTTCACCAAACATTAAACTGGCTTCCAAATATTTAAGAATTTTTAACGTGGCAAAGTTTATTTAGAAATAATACTCTGCAAATAAATTTATAAACTTAGACATGGCTTTATATGATATAAAATTGTGCAACTACATTCTGCTAATTCATTACCACATTACACATAGCTTATGCTAGCCTGCAATTGTACTTTTCCTCTAACAGTATTTATATTTCATAATTTTTCTTCAGTTATAAATTACATTTTATTCATTTGAATCTCTAAGGTGGATTAGTTTGATAATGTTTATAAATTGTTCTATTGAAACGTATGCATCTTGTATTCTAAAATTTCTTTTGTATATCTGGTTTTCACCATTCTTGCAAGAGGAAGAATTCTGTAACCACAAACCTGTAACATTCTGCTCTATTGGTATCATACACATTTTTTAACCCGGACTGGTATAAGGTGAAGTGTGCATTTGCAACAAGCAGAATAGAGAGAATTTTGACACCTCTATGCTGCTTTCATGTACTGTGACTGAAAATGTCTTTATATGTGGTACGAGGAAACTGCATGCTGCCTAAAGCAGAGCAGCGGATCAAAAAACGGCTGCACACATGTGCTCGAGAAATGAACTTGAAATAGTCCAATGTACACCAACGTTAGCAGTTATTAAAATAGGGAAGTTTAATTTTGCCACAGTAGACAATACTAACTTCTAAAAGTGCAATAAATAAACTATAAAATATAACCAGAGTCCCTCAATTGGACCGACGCTGTACTGGGCGAAATGAATGTCCAGGAATTAAGATAAGACAATTTCTTCCTTTTAACTGTAGAGTATTAAAACCATCTCCGATATCCTTCAGCAGTAACAAGATTTTCAAATTCGCGGCTGTGATACTCATATTGGATGTCAACTTGTCACCAATTTCATTTAGGATAAAGTAGACATCATTAAAAGTGTTTTGGTGAAAACCACCTGTCATAATGATCATTCATTCAGGGGAAGTAGTGACAACAAGATTTAAAGTCAGTCGTTGTGGCAGCCATGTTTGATGTAATACTGACACCAGTTTCATTTAGGACTTGGTGAAAAACCAGTCATAATGATCATCCATTCAACATGGGGTTTTCACTAAAACACTTCTTTTGATTTTTAAGACAGTCGTTGTGGCAGCCATATTGGATATATGAATGGTACCATTTTTATTTAGGACCAATAAGGTATCATAAGAAGTCTATTGGTGAAAACCCCATGTTGATATAGCTATCCATTTGGAGAGGAGTAGAGATAACAATTTTTTCAAGATATGATTTTCCATTAAGGAGGAGTAGCAATAACAAGATTTTCAAGATGGCTGCTGTGGTGGCCATATTGGACATCAGATCGGCACCATTTTCATGTAAGACCAACTGGGCATCATAAGAAGTCTTTTGATGAAAACTCCATGTCAGTATGATTTTCTGTTCAAGTAGACTTGTGATAACAAGATTTTTAAGATTGCTGCCATGGTGGCCATATTGGATGTCAGATAGGCACCAGTTCTATTTAGGACCTGCTAGACTTTGTAAGAAATCTTTTAGTGAAAATCCCATGTTGATACGACCATCCATTCAGACGGCCATATTGTATGTCAGATTGGCACCATTTTAATTTAGGATCAACTAGACATCATAAGAAGTATTTTAGTGAAAACCCCATGATGACATGACCATCCATTCAGGAGGAGTAGCAATGACAAGATTTTCAAGATGAATGCCGTGGTGGCCATATTGGACATCAGATCAGCACCACTTTCATTTTGGACCAAATAGCTAGCATAAGAAGGCTTTTAGTGAAAACCCCATGTTGATATGACCATCCATATAGGAGCAGTAACGATAAGATTTTCAAGATGTCCACTTTGGCAGCCATATTGGATGTCAGTTAGGTACGATTTTCATTCATGACCAACTAGACAACATAAGTCTTTTCGTGAAAACCCAACGTTCATATGACTATCCATTTCGGAGGAGTAGTGATAACAAGACTTTCAAGATGGCCATTGTGGCAGTCATATTGGATGTCTGAGCATTTAGGACCAACTAGACTATGGGATGAATGTGTGTGTAAAGTTTCAAGGCTGTCCTCCAAGTAGTTTAGGAGAAATAGTGATAACAAACATGCCAACAGACAGATGATGAATGGATGACAGACAACAGACCATCCCATAAGCTCCTCTGGTCTATGACCAGTAGAGCTAAAAAAAACCCCAAAAAAGTAATGTTAGTTTTTTTCTTCAATTTACATGTTAAGTCCAGGAAGTGAAAATGACCAAGTGGAGATAAAAGTCTTTTGAGAGGTGCATATCTGAAGTAAGGCCACACTGTATACTTTATAACCCTATTTACACCAAACAATCATACACCAAAATAATGGAAATTAAAAATTATTTAATGATACCTAACGTTTAAAAGGTCTCTTTTAAATAGCCAATATAACCAGAGAGGAAAACCTGGAAAATTCTTTTCCTTTAAAAATTAAATCCTGTGCTAGCTATGAAACTGTAGAGTGGAACTTTAAAAAAAAGACGAACTTTTGTGCAATTGCTTTCTCTTTTTCATATCATCATGTATGATTTTCTCAATAAACTGGTACATTAATATTGATGTTATGAATAAAAAATAAGCCAATTAGCCTATCTTGCTCTTGCTGATACAATGTTTTGTGGCAGTATTGTGTCTGAAATGTTTTTAACTGTGGGGAAATTAAATGTTTTAGAACACGGAAGTAACATAAACTTGAGCTAGGTGAAAGAAAAATGAAACAAAAATGTTTCTTTTCATTCATTTGTAACAAATTAAAGAAAAATAAAAAGGCAGATTCACTTGCTTCCTTATACTACTGTTAGAAGAATTAGCAAACTTTGTACCATTTGACCTCTATGAACCTGATCTGTTCCATCCCTATTCGACCTGTAAACTTTATCAATGACATCTCAGGAATAATTGTGGTAAGTCTTGTGTTCCTGTCTTTAGCATAATATTGGTTGCTATGTTGAGAAAATACAATATGCATTTTTAAAATAGCTCACATTTCCCATTCATGACCGATTAAGATAAATTTTGACTTGTTCAATTACTGATAAATGCACTGAGACTGCTACTTGAAAATAAAACAACAGTTCTCTTTAGATTGTGTCTGAAAACATAAGTTCATGAAAAATTGTTTTGTAATATATCATCTCAAAATTATACTGCATTAGACATTATTGTGGCAAACAATTTTTGGTGTCTGAAAACAAACAGCCTCTAAAGACACAGAGAAAGTACAGTATTTTGTTTGAATGGTTTGATAGGTACTGCCACTGCCATACAATCTAGTAAAAAGCGCATGGTGATTGGATCGGATGTAATGTCAATATTTACCCTTGCACAATTGTTGAAGTATAGGTGATTGGCAAGTCCATGAAAAAAGCTGTCATGCCTCTTTTATTTTCTGCTTTGTGGCTGTATGGTGTTTAAACGATTTCTTAAAATATGATGGCCAAATAACTGCATAGGATAATTATGGACATCTCATGTCCGATGACTTACATATCGTGTTGGCAAATAGTAATTTAAACCCATTTGTTGGTCAAGTATAGCAAACATTACCATTTGAGGACCTTGTGTATGTATGTGTGTCTGTGTGCATGCCATGTCTGACAGATATTTTTATTGGTAGGTAGGCATATGAGCAAAATATGATTATAAACAGACAGACAGGTAGACTAATAGCAATTTAAAAAATATATCTAAGTGTTGGAAGAATTAGCAAACATTGTACCCTTTGACCTCAGTGAACCTGATCTGTTCCATCCCTATTCAACCTGTAAACTTTATCAATGACATCTCAGGAATAATTGTGGGAAGTCTTGTGTTCCTGTCTTTAGCATAATATTGGTTGCTAAATATGCATTTTTAAAATAGTACACTTTTCCTCATGGGCTTGGTGTGGGGGGCTTGTGTGCGACTTGGGGACCAACAAACACTGTCCTGTGGAAGAAATGCATAATAATTATTCAAAAGGACTGTATAGACGCTCACAATTTCACCTTTGCCACCAGTTTAAATTGTACAATAATAACACCAGTTTATCTTTATGGTTCTGCTCTGGTTATTAAATACTTCTGAAACCGGGACTGGTATAAGGTGAAGTTGCGTGCATTTTCAACAAGTCCAGTGGAGAGAATGTTAACATATCTCTATGGTACTTTCTTTGCCTGTGATTAAAATTTCTTAATATGTGGCATTAGGGAAACAACAGGCTGCCTAAAGAAGACAGTTGATCAAAATGGCTGCTCCCACGTGCTCGTGAATAGAAGTTGAAATAGTCCAAAGTACACTAACTTTAGCAGTTATTAAAATAGGCAAAAATGAATTTTGCCAGAGTAGACAATACTCATCAGTATGTGTTCATCTCACTCATTATCAAACCTGTACAACATCTTAATGATATAAGTAGGTATTCCAAGTTTGATCAAAATCAGATCAGCAATATGGTATCCAGAGTGGTAACAAGTTCAGCCAAACATCTTAATGATATAAGTAGGTATTCCAAGTTTGATCAAAATCAGATCAGCAATATGGTATCCAGAGTGGTAACAAGTGCAGCCAAACAGGTGCAAGATCACCTTATTAATATGCGTTTATCTCGTTCACTATCAAATCCATCTGAGATCTGGATGATACATGCATATATTCCAAGTTTGATCAAAATCAGATCAGAAATCTGGCCTTCAGAGTGGTAACAAGGTCAGCCAATGAGATGCAAAAGATTACCTTATTAATATGTGTGGATCTCGCTCAATACTAAATCGATTCAAGATCTTGATTATAAAAAAACCCTATACTGCATGTCAGTTAAATATCTAATCAGAAAAAACGGCTTCCAGAGGGGTAACAAGATCAGCCAATTTGATGCAAGATCACCTCATTAATATGTGTGGATCTCACTCATTGTTAACTTGATCTTTAATGACATGCACCCCCCACCCCCCACCCACACAATAATGAGCATGAAACAACTGCAACATTTCCAAGAGTAATTTTTTTAATGTTTAGATGGTTAAAAGTATGTCCTGGAAACACTTACAATGAAGGGCCTTCCAGGGCCTTTGCCTCCTGGGCCGCCACCATAGTTTCCATCCTCTTGACCCTAAGCCTTCTTGTTTACACTCCCCAACAATATTCCTGGATCTGCTCCTGTTGACCAAGATCTTGATGATTTAAGCATATATTCCAAACCTGATCAAAATCGGATTAGAAATGTGGCCTTCAGGGTGGTAACAATCTAAGTCAATCTGGTGCAAGATTATCTGATTAATGTGTGGCTCTTGTTCTTCCATCCAAGATCTTAACGATATAAACCCCTATTGCAATTTTGATTAAACTAAGATCAAAAATATGGCTTCCATAGGTGGTAACAAGCTCAACCAATCAGATGCAAGTTCACCTTATTAGCATGCATGGATCTTGGTCATAATCAAACTTGTCAGAGATCTTAATGGTAATCAAAATCAGATAAAAAAATATGGCCTCCAAAGTGGTAACAAGTTTAGCCAATCGGGTGCAAGATCAATTCATTAATATGCATACATCTTACTTATTATTGAATTTGTCGGAGATTTTGATAATATAAACCTATATTCCATGTTTGAATGAAATTGGATCAGAATATGATCTCCAGGATGGTAAGAAGCAATTGTCGATAGACAGATGCAGGGCCTTACAATAGCATACCTGCCATATTTCCAGATGGTTATTGAGACTCAATAATGTGTTTTTAGGTCGGGGGGGGGGCAGTGCACTCACCACCACCCCTAAGCAAGATCGTCCAATTCAGAATAAGCTCTTTTCATATAAACCTGTAGAAAATGACTGGAAATTCAAATCTGAATAAAAGAAAATAACACATGTTTTCTTTAAAGCATTTAATACACTTACAAACAAAATATAGTTGGTACACTTAGCATTGTCAAATATCATCACCACGCAAACACACGTGTACACACTCACAGATTCACAACCACACAGACATTTTAAAAAATGCACGAATTTTCTGTCTTTAGAATCTATTGGACATTGCAAAATAGTCTTAATTAAATGCAGTTGTTGCTGCTATCAATAGTTCAGTTGGGGGTTTGAAAATACAAGTGTCATTTGCGTTCGTCTTTGCACTCATTTGAGACTGGATGGTACTGTTGTTCAAACTTCCCTGCTGGATTCTCTGAGCGAATTCTGGTCAGAACTGAACTGTTCTTGCCGTCCATAATGCTGGCATTATCATAACTGTATTTGATCCAGTGAGACCACGTGATATGCTGGTTCTATAAAAAAAAACAAAAAAAATACCCAACAAAAAAAAAAACAAAAAAAAACAAAACAAATCACATTAGGGACTGAATCTTTTGTTTCAAGATTCCTTGTAATTTTATTGATCCATACCAACTCTTTTATCTGTTGTTTGATGAGATAAAATAGGGGATCATGGTTACTAATTACAATACTGATATTCCTGTTTGTCTTTTGTGTAATGATGTCTACACTGACACCCAATCACACTTGTGTTAAATGAATCAAGCAATTAAAAAATAAACATTCATAAATACCCTTCCAATATATTTTGACATCCAAAAAATAAATTAAACATGATAATACATCTACTGAAGTCTTTCTGACATTGTTATGCATTCACTATCATACACATATTTAATCACCATTCTCACTTTTACACAGAGACACTGTCACATGGTGACCTGCACAAAAATAGCAGTCAAACAAATAGAGAACAGGGCATATCTTCCATGACCACTGTCACAAAATTAGTTACTGGTAAGTTCATGATTACATTCAATATTTCTTGCTAAGCAAGCAGAAGTATTCTCTGAGATAATATTTTACCAATTCATGACCGACTAAGATAAATTTTGACTTGTTCAATTACTGATAAACGCACTGAGACTGTTACTTGAAAATAAAACAATTTTAAAAAAATATTATTATTATTATTATTATTATTATTATTATTATTATTATTATTATTAAATATAATTTGGAAATCACAGAATATATCATAACAGTTATTAATATAATCTATCTATCTTTATTTAACATCCATAGCACCCAAGTTCCTGAGAGGCTGTTTCAATACGATAATATTTGGAAAGGGACAAATTGCCATGGGGATGAATGGCCCAAGGGGATGAATTCCTAAGGAACAAACTATCTGGGGACAAATTGGCTGAGGATGAGTTGTTCTTGAATACTAATTATTCTCTAAAACAACTTGCCAAAAGGTAATGTCATGGATGTGATATTTATGGCCAATAAACAATCTCAATGACATGATATTTTACCAACAGACAATCCACCAACAACAAACACAAAAACTGACACCTGCCAACAATTTGTTGCATTGTATAACAATAATGAAGAAGAGTCACCAAGTTATTAACAGCATGAATAGATTTTACTTTAAATATAGGTATACTTGGATTAAATATTACAAACATAAAAAAGTCAACAACATTCAAGCTGCACTGAAAAGCATATTTATTCTAAGGTATAGTTTTGATGATGGTAAATGTACATTATCAAACTATAGTAATTGCAGGCAAATGTATCAGAGTTTATTGGTGTTGTGTGACATATCGACACATGAAGGTTATATTGTGCTTAGGCAATGGGAGTTATATACCTTGACCAAGGATACAGCGAGGAAGACACAAAGCAAACATCTTGGTGACCAAGCCTAGGTAAGTATGTGATGTCATTCATTATTACCAAAATTTTGATCTTTTGATAAAACAGTAAATTGTTAGAAGTAGCTGAAATTGGTAAAGTGCTAGGTTACTTTATTAAAATAGTGATTGACTGTTAAACTTAATGAGTGGAACAGAGAATTAAATTACATGATGTACCAAGAGGGCCCCTGAATAATACAAAAGATGTGCCAAAGAAAGAAATGATGTGGTAATGGCATGGATGCACTGTCATTATAAAGTTCTGAACAGGATAAAATATTCAAATTATCACAGTCCAGAATGGGAGGATATTTTAAAATAAAAAACAACAGCATTTGCAACCTGGCAACTCTACCAGTTATAAAAATAAGTATCATAAGATCTTTAGAAGTTATTTACACAAGAACAAGCATCAAGTTAAAAAAGAAAAAGCATGACCTTTCTTGGTCTAATGACTTGGGAAAATCTATTTTTATTTGTCACACCTTGTTCTAACTAATACTAATAATAGTAATCCTTCTTAAGCTGCCATGAATTAAAGGCCTAAATTACACAAATCGATTGGCTGGCAATGGTGGTTAAAGGCGCATCATCACATTTTGACTATTCAGTGC
The DNA here is from genome assembly GCA_016617855.1 of Megalonaias nervosa. Taxonomy (NCBI): domain Eukaryota; kingdom Metazoa; phylum Mollusca; class Bivalvia; order Unionida; family Unionidae; genus Megalonaias; species Megalonaias nervosa. The sequence continues at coordinate 25,965 of JAECUM010007337.1, read as the reverse complement.
TAAGGCTAGGGTGGTCAAGTTCTTTGCTCAGAGACCCACAGCAGCCAACCGAATTAATCGGTGCAGGATTCAGACTGGCAACCCAATGACCATGCATCCAGTATACTAGTCCACTAAGTCACTACCCAAGTAACAGGGAGGTAATGGTGTCATTTTAAACTTGTCGAAAGTAAGTGCAAAATAAGCTTATACTGTACTGGCATTTTTTAAAAAAAATTCTTATCAAAAACTATAATTCAGTTTGAAAACACACTGTACAAACCTAACATTTTAGTATATTCCAATAAAATGACCATAATTTGGATTAGTCCATTCTGCAAAATTATTATGGTATATGAAGATTTTCAATGGAATCTGGCACAAAAGGGCTGGACAGTTAACATATTAATTTCCAGTTGCATGGGTTGTCCCGGGTTAATAGAAACACCAAAATACACTGAAAAACCGGAATACACCAAACTACGCACCGAAATACACTTATATTTACATGTTCAAGATGTATATATCGGTGTACACACATGAATTATGATTTGTTTTTTCTGAATAATAATATAAAGCAAAATAAAATATGATTTATGTGATTTTGATACGAATTATTTACTTTTTTCCTATTTATAGCACAATTCGTGTAATGACATTACTCTGTCGTACTTGATTCGATAGATCTGATAAATATCGAATCGTAGTAATACATACACAGAATGAAAGTGAAAAGTATCAAAAATATTCGCCGACGTTATATTATATATTTCCTTTAACTTTTAATGATATATATTTTGACAAATAAATAACACTTAATTTTTGTTTTAATTGTTTCCAAATCTTTGGCAATAGTGAAACATGTACTTATATACTGCTTTTGATGACATGACAGTTGATTGTAATAATGTGAAGAAAGTCTTCTTTTTGGAAATATGTGAACGGGGAATATTCATAGAGGATTCGGAATTGACAAAGAATTCATTTAATGCCCAAAGACACAAAAATAAGGAAACTGGTTTCGAGGTTGAATGTTGGATTAATTAGACCGAATGTTAGATTCCCAAAAGACTATGATGCAAACAAGGTGCATTTTAATGAGCAAGGACAAAACTAGTTGGTTTTTTTTGTTTGTTTGAGGAAGGTGTTGACTTCTTTGCGAAAATAATAAGTGCTTGCATGAAAAATAATAAGTCGACAGTCTGTCGTTAACCATTTGTTTTTAATTTATATATTCCAATAAATCCAACTGAAAACAATCATGTACCTGATTCACATTTATATACGCCTGTTTATGACGAAATCTCTAGGGAATTATATTTCAGTGTTCAGGTTTGGCTCTTTTAGCAATATTTATCACAGTTCATACATTAAACGTTAGTTTCGTTTGTATTTGTTACCAAAAGTATATAAGATATCAAAGTACCAAAAGTATATAAGATATCAAAGTACCAAAAGCATATAAGATATCAAAGTACCAAAAGTATATAAGATAGTATATGCAAGAGTGAGATTAAGGGTGCGATTATAACAAGCCAGGATATATGATGATAGACAAAGACAACTCAGGATGTTTTTTAAAAAGCATTATGCGACAGCAGATCAGGGTCTATGTTGTTTGCATTTGGACCTGGATTATGCGCAAGTATAGATGATAGGTTCCGAATAATTAATGCTAAGATTCATGATCAGCATGATCATATGTTAGCATCTCTTAAAATAGCTGATTCGAGAAATGTAGTAATCACATCAAGAAGACATGATTATTTGTCTATCTTTGTGCAAGGCAGTTCAGCAAAGCCTCCTTGACATGGATTGCAAAGATAAGAATAACACTAATACCTCTAGCTCTAAAATCTAATTTAATAAACAATTTCGTACTTCGCACATTTTCATTCATATCACTGATACTACTAAAAACAAATACATAAGGCATCATTTTAATATTAAACGAATTGTGTTTCATGTACCTGTCACACAATTACAAATTAAAACAGAAGGAAAGAAAAGGAAATGTCTTTAGTCATTTTTTTAGTGTAAATGGATATCTTCCAAAGTTTCTGTCCTTTGATTTTTGATATTTTTGTTTGTCATAAATTTGTTGAAGTCCTGTCGGTTGGGACAGTTCACCATCTTTTGTATTAAGTTTATTCAATATTTGATGCTGTTTCATTTTTCCAGTCATTTCTGTAATGTCATCTTAAACATCATCGCAAGTTTCCATGCGGCGTTAAACCAGGAAATTTCCCGACATATTAAACCAGTGACAAATTACTTGCCAAATTCCCTTCCCCTAGCCATGTGACCCTCTTTTTGTACACATTGTCCTTTTTCAACTGAGTATAGTACCTGTGGATCACGACAAATTGATATTTGCTATGTTGCAGATCCAAAGGTCTATACTCAGTTTTCCGCTGGACTTTGTCATTTTAAAGAATATTTCACATTAGGGGATGCACCAGCAGATGTATCCCATCCCATCTAAAAAAGAACTTTTGCCATTATTCGAATTCTTTTCGAGGTTTTTCGCATTATTCACAATGAAGTATACCGTTTCTTTCAAACCACATGGAATGCATTCTACGCTTGAGTCTGATTTTAACAACAATTCCACAGCTTTTCCTGTGTCAAGAAAATTACCCTGGTATAGGCGTGTGCATTAAATTCTAATTTGAATTAAGATAATTAAAACAATATGAATTAAACCGATTTAGTTCGTCCGTTCCTGAGATTATCTCCGTTCCGGAACGATCAGTCGTTTATCATTCCACCTCCGTTCCTAAACAATCATCTGTTTATGATATCTGTATAATAAAGTATGACCGGGTGACAAGTGCTATAACTAGGAAAAAAAAGGTAAATAATTCGTATCAAAATCACATAAATTATATTTTATTTTGCTTTATATTACTATTCAAACAAAAACAAATCATAATTCCTGTGTGTACACCAATATATACATCGAGAAAATGTAAATACATGTGTATTTCGGAGCTTATTTTGGTGTATTTTGGTTTTTCGGTGTATTTTGGTGTTTCTAGTAATCGGGTTGTCCCAGTAGGTAGCAAAATTATAGCATATGAGATGCAACTGTAACACCCTTTGCTGTCCAACTTTGATGCAATATATAAATTGTTTTTCCTTGACTAAAATAAATGTGGTATAGTTCTATCAAGACAGTATCATTTCCAATTAATTACTTTGCAAATTGATTGTACAACTGGTGTTATTCAGGTGTCAAGTTTATTATCTAAAAGAGATGCTCAAATACATAACTAAGGCAGAAACACGTCGGTATTGAATTAATTACCACCAGCCGTAATTGTTTTCCTATTATCCTTTTTAATACGTGTGCACACGAGTTCCTCTTCCCTCCACCCTACTCCCAACTCCGAGTGTTGGAGCAATTCACTGTACTGTATCTGTACCTGCGTGATACTCTAAACCCCCTTGACAGAGTATTATTTGGAGAGTGCAGTCAACAGCATATGGAGTAAACATATTGATTTCTTTTTTCATAAAATAATTAGTGCAGTGAAAGACGCAACTGTCGTGGCTAGAGGCCAGTTATCACAATATTTTAAAAGGTATCACTCAAAATGCGTTATGTTGAGAGTTATAACTGCTGAATACTTCTTATATAATAACAAATATTGCATGGTATATATATATATATATATATATATATATATATATATATATATATATATATATATATATATATATATATATATATATATATATATATATATATATATGGTGGCTGTTGGCGACTTATAGGCAGATTTTTCATCCTGCTACTTACATTCTGGGCAGTTGAGATCCCTCACATGAAAACGTACAGATAATATGAAAGGTATTACTTCCGGATCAATCTTTCGCGGTGCCTGTTAAGCTTTAGTTCCCAATGGGAAGCAACTCAAGAATATAATTCAATTCAATTCAATACAATAGAAATCGTAATTAAACAGGGAAAATATCAATCACTTGTGTTGTAGATAAGTGTTTGAAGGAGATTTAAGATCTAAAAAGATTATAAATGATTATTTTATTGAAATCTGTGATAATAGTGCAGATAAAGATGACGTGGGTAGTGGGCAGTTTGGAAACTGCCCACTATATTTTTAGCTACCCGTATTTTGAGTCTTAGGACAACGAATCGCCCCATAACCCACCTAAAATAATAGTGTGTATATATATATATATCTATATCTATATCTATATATATATATATATATATATATATATATATATATATATATATATCGTCATTCAGTTTGAACAATGTACTATTTTAACGGCAAATTTGTGTTAGGTCGAATCCCTAAGCCTGAACCCAAACTCCTCCTAGGTATCCCATTTGGAATCCATATTGATAGAGATTTGGGATTTACGGAGAAAGCAATTGTCTTAACTTGGAGACAGCAGCATGACTTTCGGAGGAAAACAATTTTGTTGACAAACCATGGTAAGCTGAAGATGGTATACTAAGGTTGGGTGTATTTTTGTCCCTTAAATGGCTATAGAATTCCATTTTCTCGAAAGTTAGAAGTTCTGTGCAATTATGAAACCACTCTATTTAACACTTATGCTCTACACACTAATGTACACTTTTTACATATTTTCTTTTACAAATTTTATTCACATATTCACCTGTACGTCAATAGTTCACAAACAAGCACGTGGGAGGAAATACTACACAAGTGTTAATCGGTAGATTTAACAGCGAAAGGATAGGATGTGGTTGACCACCATCTGATTCTGGTCAATAATGACGTGCATGTGACCGAAGTGCTGCTGTCTAGTCATTTGACCAGTTCATCCTCATACACCACATGGTATGTGGGTACTATTATTAGGTTAAGCAAATCTTGTTATTAATATTGCTTCAATATGAATAGCCATTGGTATTAAAGCCATACATAAATAGCAAATATAACCAAAGGCAATTTTGTTTTACATCTGAATTTTGAAAATTGCAAAATTTTTAAGCGCGATTATTGCTTGTAAGTTTTAAAATCTATTAGCAGTCAAGGTGAATCAAACAAACTGTGATGTATTTGGAAATTGGAATGACGCTTTGGGTGGGTCGACTTTGCAGTGCTCTTTATCTGACTATGTGACTTCCATCAATCCACATAAGCCGCGATGGCTTAGTGGTAAGTGTGCAGGACTCACGACCAAAAGGATGCAGTTTCGAATCTTACCATCGGACCAGCCTGAGACAGTTACCTTGGTGTGTTCTGGGGCAAGGCACTTTATTCCAAATGCGTCGGCACTAAATGCCTACTTGTGTTATTGTGCCGTAAAGCATCAAACAAAATATTTCTCTTCACAGATAAAACAAGTATCTTCCATCTTCTCTCGAGACGGGCGATGGTTTCCCAGATGGTTCAATTAACTATTTTCCTGCCTGGATCGAAACATTTTGCTCGGGACTCTGTCGTTGAGCATGAGGTGAATGAATACTTGCCCTTGCGTCAGGGCCGCATTTTGTAAAACATTCAGTCCTTGGAAGATAATATATTTCAAGACGGATGCTACAGTACGGAAGACCGATTTGAAGTACTACCCAAAAGATGTCCTCCTTTTTAAAACTACTCCTCGGTAGACGAAATACACAAGTTATGATTCAGCCTATGCAATTTGTGGGAAAGTCTAGTTTCAAGTTAACATTCCAGTGGATTTGTTCAAGATCTCTTTTTATACCGATATACAAACTGTCAAAATTCTATGTTTCCTCCTTTAGCGTAAGCGGTTATTGTAGAATCCACTTTTTAACGGGAATGACTCAGCAATGGACCAGCTGTGCTTACCACTAGAGTGGATTCAACAACGGTGGAGTACACAGACATCTAATCGAACCATTCATTAAATTCAATAGGGTATCGAAAATACTTGAAGATTATTTGGATGTTGTTGTCCATATATATCGTACGAGTGTTTCCATCATGAATGGCAGACAGACTAGGATAACTAGTTTTGATTTCGGAAAAAAACAAAAACATTTCAAGACGATGCAAGGGTGGATACTACTCGATTAGTACAGATAGGTTTTTCTGTAACAGACATAATCGTTGAAGATATTACGAGTCTTATCGAGGACATCATGAGCACTGAAATAATATCCTGCAGGAATTATCATTTTATACACATTCCGCTAGTGTTTTATTTTCGCAATAACTAGGATCATGTACTTGTTTGTGGATTGGAGTATTTCTACAGAAAAGTAGTTTGATGCACGGCAATGCTCAAGACGAGTGAGTTGAATGATTGGTATCAAGACCACCTCCCAATAAGCTTCGTGGTCCAGTTGTATAGGCTGAGGTAATTGTGCCATGAAGCAACACAACGTATTGATGGGGCACACATTCAGACAACTGTCGCTGGGTAAAGTCAAATAAAATGGATTATTTATAGTTATATAGTTCTTTTATCCTGAGATTAAAAGACAACTTTTCAATGGTTCCAAAGGGTTTCCGGTGACTTTGACTCTTCAAGTCATGAATACCGTTACTGCCTTTGTCGTTGTCGTTGCCACCATATATACATTTTAGAGAGGGACTGGGAAGAAAATGACCAATACAACTCCTAGGTGTTAACTAACTCCCTTATTTAACATTCCTTCTTCTTGGATAATTTCTCAGACGTTGGAAAAACTGCCACTTCATTTTGAGGAGGCACATCGTCTGCAGCACGCCCGATACTGCAACTGTACGATTGATTGAAGGCTTGCAAAAGACACGGTAATATTCATTGTATTGGAGATTGCATTCTTGCACCAGACATAGTAATAGCCAATGTATTGGAGAATCTATTTATATGTAAAATATTTCCACACACGTCTTTCAAGGTTTTCTGGAAACGTTCCACAACACTTGTTCGGATCAGGGGGTTTAGTTGTAAGAAAAATAAATGAATGTGTTATTTTTAAAATAAACATTTTGGAAGTGATTGGCTGAGAAATACCACGACTTTATCTGTTTGCCATAGTAGACGGTGTCGACCACTTTGTTTCAAGAAGATTTGTAAAGCTTGCACTAACTCTAAACGTATTTTAAAAGTCGAAGGCACCAAGTGAGCCGATGTAGAAAATAAATAAACAACACAAAACAAATATTTGCAACCTCGATTGGATGCACCTAAATAGGACGCATCGGAAAAATCGACTCGCCGTCGGTAGCCAGCAGCATAAACAGAGTTGTTGTCAATGCTTGCCCATATTAATGTTCAAATTGTGATCAAATACTTGATGCTCTTTCGTTCTTGTGGTAATTTGGACTGCGATGCTTTACACAGTAATTGTATACAAAGAGACCTCCAGAGAAGTCGTCCATTATTTGTTGGCTTCTTTTTTATCTAATTTTTTTATTCACTTCTTTCTTCGCTTCGCTCTTATTTCCGTCTGGAGATAGCGTTCAATATCGTCTGTTTTACTCAGTCTTTCATTTCTTGTCGAGTCGGTGTAGGTGAAGTGTCAGCATGGATATAACACTTCGGGGTTTAGTTCTTGTAGCCGATGGTGTTTGAAACTCTTCTTACTCCTCTTTTCTCTTTCTCTTCCATGGTTGTGGCAGTGCCTGGGGTCTTCTTTGAAGCTGTTTTTGTAGAATTCGTTTTCTTCAGGTTTCATCATGTCGTGAAATCTCTAAGATTATATCATTATAATCTCAGGCGAGTTCAATAATGAGAGAGATACATTGATATTAATGAGGTGTTCCTGCATCTAATTGGTTGAGCTTGTCACCCCTCTTCAAGCTAAATTTCTAGTCCGTTCTGGATCTTACTCGAAAAATAAGCTTATGTCCTCAAGATCTTGGACGGATGCGATGATGAGCCTGAATCACACATGTTAATAAGATAACAGCAATTGTTTGACTAAGCATGTTGTCACTATGAAGGCTGATTCGATTTTGATCAAATTTGGAATATATGCTTACATCATCTAGATGGTTTGATAATGTGTTACGTATATTTAATTGGCAATTTTTCTTAGTGTTTTTTTAAAATAATTTTTTAAAAAAAATATGTTATTGTAATGTAACTTTGTATGTTGGAATTGACCTTCTCCAGAAATGAGTTCGTTTACAGAGATACCTTTCGTAAACCACTTAGATCCTTTAGTATTTGTAATGGAATAATGAAACTGATATCAAGTATATGGTTTATACGCGCTTGTAAGTCGGGTCCAACTGCACACTGCACGGACCCAGATCTGCAGTCTGTTAGGAGTAGAATAAACAACATAGACCCCGATCTGCCAGCGTGTTGGCTTCATCCCACTTTCAGTTTTATTTACTTACTCTTTTTATAAAATTCATTTTTTTAATTTTTTTTCATAAACGTTCGGATCTGGAAAGAAAAGTATGTGGAGACGGGTATCAGGGTTTCATTATGGGGTGTTTTCGTGTGAGGGGTGCAAGATAGGGATATTTCGTGCCTTTTTAACATACATGCATGCATGCATGCATACATACATACATGCATACATACATACATACATACATACATACATACAGCCAGATTAGTGTATGAGAAGTTGGTGTTTTGGATTTTGTTGATGAAGTATTTAATTATTATTTTTATTTGCAGTGATTTTTCCGCCGAACTGTTTGTCAAAAGGTAGAGTATAAACCCTGTAAAAATCCCGAGGATGCCTCATCATGAGAATCAGCCGAAACAGGTTTCAGACCGCCTACTTCAGAAATGCCTTGCCGTTGCGATCCCACGCGAAGTCATGAACAGTTTGAATTCATTTTCTTATATTTGCTTCTTCGTCATGTGAGTCATTTCACTCTCTTTCACCCACTGTTCTGTCGTTGACTTCTTTCTGTTCTTTTCACTTTTTCATCTATTAGTCTGTTTGGAAATTTTTGTTGATGTTTAAGTAAATGAGAAAGGATTGAGAGAATTAATTAAGTTTTATTGATTATTTACTTTAAAAATTTGCTCCTGTAAATTATATTCCTCTTTTAGGTTTGTGAGGTGCTTATGTGTGCTAAATGGTTAAATTTAAACTGTAAGTAGACAAGAAACATTACCCTCATTATAGAAAAGAAAAATGTGAAAATAAGTCTAAAATGGGATGGTTTGCATTGATACAGTTTTCAACTTTTTAGATTGTACATTTCTGATATCCATGAGATAACTTACTTTTCTTCCGTTATGAGAAAATAATTTTGCAGAATTCTCCTCTTTGACCATTGAACCATGTAATACTACATTACCACACGAAGGTCAAAAGATGCTGGTTAAGGCCATCGATCATTAATCGTTTGTCATCTGTGACTAGTGCAATGCTGAACTGGACGGTAAAAGCTGGAAAACAACAAACTGGGCATTAGCAGTAGAGAGGGTGAACAGACCATTTTGCTGGAAACCTTACTTATGAAAACTAAAGGTTCCAACAAAGACTGAAAAAAAGGTCAATAATGTCAAACCGAATCCTCAAACCGAGAACATTTCTTTACTGCGGTAAACAGGCCGTAACAACGAAATCGACGGGGTTAACTCCTTTTTGTTTCTCCATTGTTGAAGTATTTTTTGTAATTTGTATGCGACTCGTTTACGTCCAGGTTACGCACGGGTGGTCGTTTCACCCTCTCTTCTGCTATAATTAAATTATTATTATATCAACAATGATCGGTGAAGCTCATTCAGCAAGATTAGCTCGAGAGCGATTGGATGCAATCAGGAGATATCTTCCGCTTCATAATGGTGTCAAACAAAAATTACAAGCGCGTGAAGAGTCTCAAGTTGAATTTGCAGAAGGTTCAGAACAATTATTTAAACCGGTTACAAAAGCTACTAAAGATCTTTTACCTGCGTTAGAGAAAACCGCGGCAGCAACTGAGAAAAGAGCAAATAAAACGAAGAAAACTAAAAGACTTATGCGAGAACTTCCGGAAAAAATAACTGTTGCTCAGCCGACCCAAGAAATAGACCAAGCGGAAGGTGATACTCAACAAGAATCAGAATCAGTAGCAAGAGACAGGGTTGATATATCTGATAAATTTACCGAAGATGGTATTACTGAAATTAAACAGGCTAAAAATCTAGCACAATTAGCTGTGACTGCTGTGAATAGCTATAGTAATCGAGGATATTATTTAAAATCTGAATACGCTAATGATTCTATAGATCGTAAAAAAAGGCACAAATGGATATTTCGCACATACCACAATGTTGATCGAATTCGAGACTACAATCCGAAATATAATGAACTTGGTAATGCAATAATTGCATATGAGGCATGGTTAAAAATATCACCGGAGCAAAGGCAACAACTATCATCACCACCACAACCACAACAACAACAATTGCAACTATCATCACCACCACAAACACTAAGAGAACTACAACAAGAGCTAGAACAACGGCAACAACAACGACAACAACGACGAAAAGCATTAAGTCGAGTATCCGAGGAAGAATTCCATGATGCCCCAGATCCCCCAAGTATCTTCGATACCTTAGGTATCACTGGAAATGGTACAGGTACAACGGGAAGTGGTCTTGTAACTTGCCCCGGTAACGTCCTTGCCAATGTTGATCGATTAGAAATTCTGATTGGTGGAAAACGAGCTGGTAATAATTCTCCAGAAATCCTTAATGAAACAGCTGCTATTTGTCAACAATTATTTACAGGCGGCATCATGGACGCTAATGTGGATCGGTCCCTCATTAATGAAATCGCCAATGATATTTTAGTTTTTAAGCAGTTAGATATAATTACTATAATAAGATGATTATACATAATGCTCAACGTGGACCAACCGTGGTCAGGGTGATAAATTCGCGATTACCAGTATATAAAGCAACCTACGGGGATGTACTAGTGTCGTTGTTCAAGGTCTATTTAGAAGGATAGCCCCAAACGCAATACCGATTGGAAAGCAACTGGGAATGAAAGCTATTGAAGTTGTTCCTGAAAAGTGTATTCGTGCTGTTGGTGATGTTGCCAGCAAAGCATTTTCGGCAATCAATGATATACTAGCACGATTAATACGACGAAAACCTCAGCCACCAGTGAAACTGGCCAGCACTGAAGTGATGCCTGCAAACGTTAGTAAAATACTAAATCAAGCCGCAAATAAAAAATTAGCAGAGTTAGCTGGTGTACCCATGTCAGAAAAGGAAAAATATATAACCGCAAGTTTGATAGCAGGAAGTGGTTTTCGTATTAAATGAACGCGAAAATAATAAAGATGTTCAAACGCGTATCGGATCCCTCATTCGATATGGACGCACCCGTTCTCAAAGATGAATCTGTTCGCGATTATCAGTATTATTCTTATGATGCACGTGTACCTAACGCATGTGGGCGAATTGAGCTGCAGGTTCAGGATACAAGAAGATATTTCTTATCCGCTGATGCGTTTATTGAGATCGAAGGTAAACTTTTGAAGGTAGATGATACAGCATACGGAACTGGTGATCGAGTTGGTTTTATTAATAATGGTATCATGGCGTTATTTAATGGCGCCACATATATGATTGACGGAAAGAATTTTGAATCATACCTGGAAAATGTTGATGTTTCAACGACAATAATTGGCCTTGCAAGATACAGTGATGATTACTCGAGATTTGCTGGTCTATCTATGATGTTTGCAAAGGATACAACTGATCATCCAGAAAACAGAAACATTACATTAAATGCAGCTGGGGATACATTTGTATCAATAAATGAAAATTTCAGCTTGGGATTCGCATCACGTCGAACAATGTTGAACGGCGATGAAAAATTTTCATGTTCTATTCCACTGTCACATATATTTGGATTCTGTAGAAATGTCAGAAAAGTTATATTTGGAGCTAAACACACTGTATTGCTTGTTAGTAAAGCTACCGATAATGATGCAATATGGCGTGATGCTGCCGTTAATGCAGGTAAAATGACACTAACAAAACTTTCGTTGTGGATGCCAGTAATGACTCCATCACTCGCCGAAGAACAGCGGGTGCTCTCTTTTATGAATCAGGGTGGTAAATCGATATTATCATGGCTGACGATGACCACAGACAGTATTCAGAGTAATGCTGCTGGGTTATTCGCATGGCAGATAGCATCACAGCAGGGAGTGTCAGCACTACGACATATATTCATTGTACTTCAGGAAAATGCGAGAGTAAATTCGCAGGAACGAAATCCAATGGAGTTTGATACGCTTGGAGTTAGTGAAGTTTCCTTGAGGATAAATGGGCATCAAGAACCAGCCGAGGATATATTTTTGAACTTTGAGGATAATCATGTTGCACGTGCTTATCATCGGTTGATGACGTTTATGGGGCGTGATCAAAATGTTGATTCTGGTTTGCAAATATCTCAGCGAGAGTTTACAACACTGTATCCGATCTATTACTTTTCGCTGGAACACTTGGATTTGTTCAGACAATCAGTCGTTGATATACACTTCCGAGCCCGTGTAGCCCGGCTTCCCGCTGTTGGTTACAGAGAAATTGCAGTTATACTCAGCGATAAGACAATCCTACTTGAAGGTGTTGGTGGACGAATGAGAATCGTTGATGCTCCAGTAGAAAACATGTAATTGGATCCCTAATTTTAAATTAGGATTTAAATCAGGATGATATTATAAATGTCATATCATCATGTTAGTGTCAGTCTGACTCCTGGTCAGATTAAAAAACTACAATCAGTATCAAAGGAAAACTGTGGAGTAAATATATCACTAAAGCGAGAACAAATCCAAGTTGGCCCGAATAAACTATTACTGACAGAACTCCAGTATAAACATTTCGCGGAAGCCAAACAATCAAATAAAGGTATACGCGTAAATCTTTCTGCGGGTGCCATTAAAAACATTGCTAAGACGGGAGGTAAATTTCCACTTCTTGCAGCTATTCCAGGAATAATAGCCGTTGCAGCCCCAGCTGTTACAAAGGCAGCTGTGTTAGGTGCAGTTGGAACTGCTGCTGGAATGGCATTAAAGAAAGCAACAGGAAATGGAATCAAAAAAAAGGAAAGGGTCTGAGACTTTCAGGAACTCGGTACGGGAGCCGATTAAGAATTCCAGGGACTCTTTGAACCTCCCTTTGTCCAACTTGGATTTACTTGATGCTGCTGAGCGATTAAATATAAACAAGTTCAGAGGTGTTTTTATGCATGATCAATTTTCACACAAACCAAACAGCGTTGAAACCGGTATCATTAATCTCGATGAAAGTTCATGTCGTGGTACTCATTGGGTTGCGTACGCTATTGATCCACGTGGAATTATTTATTTCGATTCGTATGGACTGGCACCACCAAGAAAAGTTCTGAAATATGTTAATGATCTCCGCACAATGCAACGCATTGCAGTCTGGTATTCAACGTTACCAACACAACAAATAACCGACCCACCAATATGTGGCCGTGAAGCACTTGCTGTACTCGATGCTGTGTCGAAATTGTCCTTGGCACCTCATAAAGCTGTACGCGCGTACACGAGTTCTGTTTTAAATAATCGATAATTATATAATGGTAGATATTAACGGAAGATCAGCTAAAACCCGAACCCGAACAGAGTTCGGACCAGATGAAGATTTACTCAAGCGAGTAACAAAACAGATCAATGATGAATTATTTGACCTGCATCTTGTCAACGTTGATCTAAACGAACTTGTTGTATTTCAAAACCGTGCAGGAAAATTAATGACGAGTAATATTTCGGTCAACGATATTATTATTCGTAATCGATTATCACGAGAAGGTCTTATTGCTGTGTATGACCGAGATGGAAATATTTTTCCTAGTGCTGTTACTGCGTCGAGTATATCCGAACGAGTGTTAAAGACTGGCGATATAATGACAGGCATTCTCAGCATGAACAATAATAAAATTATTAATGTGGGAGAACCAACAGATGATCTCGACGTTGCAACGAAGAAATACGTCGATGATAAGGAAATTTCTGTGACAACTTCGTTGACCACACTCAAAACTGATTTTTCCAATCTCGTACAATTATTTCTGAATTTTTGCAGAAACATAAACAGAACCATTAATGAATTCTTTGGAAGTCCAGCAACTGTTGACATAAAACTAGCCGACATAAACAAGAGACTCAACGATATTATCAGTGAAATTCCTGATATCGTCAGTAAAACCAATCTGATTAAAATTCCGCTTGAACAAATTAACAATATCGTATACGCAGTATCATCAGGCTCATCAACATGGACACCGCAAAAGAACACCATCAAACATACCGCGGAAATCACAGGTGTGTAAAGGCTGTCCGTATTCAGTTCTGCAAAATTTAGGATATTTACTACATTTCCATGGCGTCATCCAACCGATAATTTTTTTCTGGAACCGTGTCTATTGTGTTAAATAAAGATACCGAAGAAACATTTTTATACTGGAACCATCTGATAAAAAACTAACCTCTGTGTCTTACTGGTCGTGTCTGGAATTTGTCGCCGAAACACCTCAATTAAGTACTTGATAGCAATATAATGATCGACGTTAAGCGATATAGATACAATCAAGTATGTGCGTGGCAGACTAAACTGAAAAATATCGTTGACGATTACGCAATAAAAGTAAAAAAAATATCGCAGACGCGTGGTTGTCGTTGACACAGTTGTGTATTCAGTCTCTGCTATCATCGCTGAAACTGGTGTAATATTATCAGCATTGACAATGACTGCGCCTGTAGTTGTAACGATTATCGTTTCATCCGCAATAATTATCGCGGGTATTTTTAGTATCATTGCAAAGAAGATAGCTACATGCGCGAACACACAATTACACGAGTATACAGTAAAATTACACACAGCACCGGCAGTATATTCCAAACTATCATCGTTGATTTCTTCGCCGTTCAACGATGGCAGAATATCCGATGAAGAATTCAGCGCAATAGTAAAAATCTACAATGAATTATTTGATGAAAACATTTCTGAACAAGATTTCAAATAATAACAATAATGATAATAATGATAACGTCCTTGACTGATTCAAGGGAATTACTACAGCAAATCGTTACCAATACTGCTCTGGTAAGAACTACAATGATATCAGCGAGCTCAACTAATCCTGAATTCAGTATTAATTTCCCAACTGCAATTCCAGCAAAGGAAATTGCATTAGCGCAATTACGTGTTTGTCACAGTTGGCCAAATATTAGATCAAAATCATTCGGTGGATTATCAGCAAATAATTCTCTTGTTTATGCAAATAAAAATAATCTCGACGGAACTCCAGATTGGCAAGTAGTCAGTATTCCCACTGGCAGTTATCAGATAGAACAGATCAATGAAGAATTCCAGCGCGGAGAATCAAAGATAGCTATTACTGTTCATGAGCCAACACTATCATCGGCCGTCGAAATAAATTCTCCGGATTATGCCGTTGACATGCATCAGTCTTCGATTAAAACTGTATTAGGTTGGCCAGAAATCTCGCCGGTTTATATTTGACCACCAGAACCAACCCGTGATGAATTTTTGACAACCGAAAAAAATTCATAAAATTACCCAAATATAGAGAAATAGCATATTGGGAATATTTTATTAATTGGCAAAAATATTCAATAAATAATGATCGTTTACTGAATGTTTGCTGACGCAGCAATGCGTGATCAACCAACAACGCACAAGAATAGAGATATGGATGATGAATTTAATCGTGTTGTTGTTGATATTAAAAATTTCGTTATCGATTTAACACAACATTACAGCGATGATGCAAAAACAATATCTTTGATATAATTAAACATGTATATGCAGTACTTGATGATTACAATGAACTAAAAAACAATATTAAATAGCTCAGAGAGATTTATAGAAACAAATGGAGTGAAAGAGTCTCCACCAAATTTGAACCAGCAGAATTAATAATCCCCAAGTTAGATTTTGATTTCCGCGCTTATTTTCCAAAAATCCTTGAATCATGGAGAAAATAGTCCCGCCGCCAAACACTCTCAACCACAGTAATGATCCATATGGGGGCGGCCGTCATATTTTGCCACGCATCGTTAATATCACATCGACGATTGCGGTCAATCTTGTTTGTGACATACTTGATGGCAGTTATCAAGTTGACCTTGGAAAATCCAACCAAGCCCATCAAGGATACATTCTATACTCATTTACACCTCAAGTACCACCAGGGTATTTGATTGTATCAGAGCCAATAAATATTGTTTATCTAAAATGGCAGAATCCGCTCTTATCAAGGATACATCTTAAACTTACTGACCAGACTGGACACTTGTTGGATCTTAGATCGGAGACACTAAATATAAATCTGTAAGTGCGTTCGTAGAACGTGCTCATCGAGAGTCATCGTAGAACGTGATCTTAGAAAACACCAAGCAAAAAAGAATCTCTGAGAATAAAATATTTTTATTTACCCTTGATTTTATCAAGGAGTCAGAAATGAACTAGCTGGTACCACAATCACTGTGACACTATTGGTTTCGTTGTCACTGGTGACAATGTCACTACAGTAACTTTTACTTGTATTATGGGTAGAGTAACATTCATTGTTATCTTTCGCCAATGACTCTGTCATCGACATAATATCTCTCAGTTTTTTACGCGAGCGTGTACAAGTCCTTTTATTTCGTATTCGTGAGATAATTCTGATCTAACCTTTTCGAATGAACGTGAAAGAGGAACAAATAATTTTACCTGTGTGTCTGTAATTGCTGCCAGCGATTGTAACATCGCCTGTTGGATCAACTTTATGAATCTATAATCGGTGGGTAGTGTATATCTATTTCGGATTTTCGAAATTGTAATGATTCAAAATCACGCGTAATTTTTCCAGGATCAAGTTCGTCAGATATTTTTATACCGTCATGATGTAATTGCTTAATAGCAACAATAATAGCATTAATATTTTCATGATTCATTATATAATAAATATTTGTTTAAATAAAAAATATTTCTGAATAAATATAAAAATATATTTCTGAATTCTGAATAAAAAATCCAAAAAATAAACGGCAGCTATGATGGTCAGTCTACCATTCCACGGGGTCCCTTCATTGCCAGTAAAGCCTTTACAGGTTTACCATGAGGTCCTAAGAGTCCTTTCATTTCCATTTGGAAGGCCCTTTTCTTATGACCCACAGGCACTCTTCATGGTTAAGACCTTTCTTATTGCCCACATCACCTCATGAGACTTTTTCGTTTGGCGACATTCTTTCTGAATGTCCTTTGTGTGGGGTACCCTTCAGTGAGGTCGCCTTTACTATGTCAAGGGTACGTGCTTACAATTTTCATGTACACCCCCCAAATCAAGCCCCTGGGTAAGTGCAAAACGCACTCACCACGTTGTTCGACATGGGGAACTTCCCCAATTATATTAGAACAATTGGCATCCCAGGGCCAAACCATCGACAATGTCAGTCATGGGTACCGAACTCAAGACCTCAAGTATGAGAGTCAGCCGCGCTACTAACTGGACTACGAGCTTCAGTTATAAATATATGTTTCAGAAATAAGTATATAGTTACCTAACCTTGACTCAGTCACCTTGACTCTGTCAACGGCGATAAATATATACTACCAGATTCTATGATTAGTATATACTACCAGATTCTGAATAAAATCGCGAAAATCTGCAATTTATCATTTCTGCTCCCTTGACACAGTCAAGAATATAATCACGGACTAAGTCAAGGATAAAATATTATATTCTCAAGCTCTAGCCAGAACTGTGTTAGTAAATGTGTTGGATCGATACAACGGCTTAAATTACTTTAGTTTCCGCTTTCTGTAGTCTGCTGCGGGCCGATCGATGTGTGAGGCAGTAATGTACACACTCATTCATAATAGCGAGATTCGCCACACAGAGATAGAACGGTTATTTAACGAATCTGAGGCCGCTATCGCTGATGGAGAATCGGTACAATTATATATATATTTATTAATGAAATGTACCGATTCTCCGTCTATAAAAAAAAAACACCAGATAGAACGATTATTTAGTCAGTGTGCGGCCTTAATTTTTACTGTAGTCTATACAACCTGTGCGGGCATCTGCTATACGCAGTGTACATTTGCACTGACCCATAATAACGGGATTCGCCACACAGAGAGAGAACAGTATACGTCTGATTTTACAGGTTGAATAGATGACATATAACAGAAGCCTGCTACGATACTGATCGAAATGTGAAGCAGTTTTGTGTTTGAGGGATTGGGACACATATAACAATAATAACAGGAAAAAAAAAATCACTGTTGTCATGTAATTATTTATTGATGAAAGGTACCGATTCCTCATCAACGATAGAACAGTCTATTGGTCAATCTGGGGCCACTATCTTTGATGGAGAATCGCGCTATATTTTTATATTTATTAATGAAATAGCGCGATTCTCCATCAGTAATAAACACGAGATAGAACTGTCAATGTCGAATTCTGAGAGTTATAAAATTATTCTTCATCATGATCAAACATACTAAACCAATTATTAATGCTCCACACACATTAACAAGCGGGACAACTGCGCAGTTACTTTATCAGTGATGACAGAGTTATCTCCCTTCGTCAATGGTTCTATTGCTATTTCTTGACAAGACTTTTTTTGAAGTCTTAGTCGTGCTAATTCATCACGAGAAGTTGGTATAAGAGATCTTAATCGCTGAGAGAATCCCACACAATCTCGGTCGGATACTTTTGCTATTTTAAATCCGCCGATATTCTTTACGGTAACTTTACTCCGAGGAGGAGGATGCGTGGCCATGCGGAAATATTCATTATCTTCGAGGAGTATAATTTTTTCCTTTATTATATAATATATTTTTTGTTTAATATATTAATTTCAGATTGACCAAATAATCGTTCTACTGCATGGGAATTATATCTGTATAGTTCCACAAGGACAACTATAATAAAATTAAAAAATATTTTCTTGTTTTATTCAGAAATGGCGGCGTACTTAAAAATTATCCACTGATCGTATTTAACTGAATATGCTGATTTGATTATTTTTTCTGCAACAAAATGTACTGAAGGCATGCAAATATCAAATATTTATCAGCCGCATACATCTCTGTATTTGTGGATATAACCGACCTCGGAGTCTTGCAACTAATACCAGTATTTCCATATGAAGAATTCTGACTCTGTTTAACAATTCGTAAATTTCCAAAAGAATTATCTTTCGGGTTTGAATTAATGTGATCGATCACAAGTTCGTCTTCGATGACTCCATAATAGCACTCGAATACAAACCTATGGGAGTAATACATTTTATTCCCAGCATTAAATCTGAGATAACCAGTATTACTAACATTTCCAACTAGTTTTTATTAATTGACAGTTTCTGATCACACCGTCTCAAGATGCTTCATAGTTTTTAATTATTGGATGTTTCACAAATTCATTTCGCTTCATTGATAAAATAATAGTATTTGTCTAAATGATTATTTTGAAAATCTGGCGAGATTCAGTGATTTTATGGGGGATTCACCTGATGATTTTTTATCATAATATCGTTTCAGTTCTCTGTATCTTTTACCACCGCACTGTACACACAACTGAGTTTCTCCTCTGACCCCAACACCACATCATAAACACGGTTTTGATCCTAGACTTCCGCGTCTAAAGCTATGCATGTGGTAACTACAGAAATCATTTACGCAGGATTTATTACAAGGAGATCAAAATCCAATCATTAACCATCTGCATTTGTTCTTTGCTTCAATCATTATATATATAATTAAAGTCTAATTAAATATATATTTGCCTTAATTATAGTATGGAGGAATTCGTGAGATTATCCGCAATTAAACCTTCTAGAGCCAGATTCGATCTTGACAAACTGTCGAAATCAAAATTTAGTTTTCCGATGCAAGATCTGGCTTTAACGAATAAGGATATAACCAACCGTATCCGTGAAGCCAAGAAAGAATTTCGCAACGATGGTGCAACTCATACGTAGTCGACATTCAGAATCATGAATACTGCTGATACTAGAATGCATCACGAACGATCAAGAAATACGATCAGCTACCTCGACGATCAGCGATATATTATTAGAATAAAATTTATCGTGAAAACAGACGATGACACTTGGATTATCCGTGATAAACGTGACCCTGTACGACTTCATACTGGAAATAATACTGTTATGTTAAATCAAAAATCCAAACCAGGAATATTGACTGGTATTGATAAACCATATTATGAACGAGCGTATCTTGTGACTGCAGTTGTTTATGCGATATATCCGCTAAATAATAAACCAAGTGTTGACGATCTCAAACCAATGAAATTGTTCTTGACAGAGTCAAGGCTAAATTGCGTAGCTGAACGAGTCATAGTACATTTCTCACAAACTATACGCGGAAGTGGTTTAGCAGATCTAAGACGTAAAAACATAAATAATTGGGCAGAAACAGTTAAAGATACCGGAGCGTCTATCAGCGACGTTGCTAAACTAGAAAAAAATTAAAATTCCCAATAACAGTGAAGACACTAACCGGAGAGATTTTGTATGCGTCAAAATATACATCAAGAGGAGCTCCGATAACAATTATTGATCATAATGCACATGCATGGACGTCCACGGTAAAAATATTTCCACGTGATAGAACAGCATACTTTTACAGCGATTATATATTCGATTTTATCAACGATATTAGTAAGAGTGACCCCGTGTCCGTGTGGTTATTTTGAAGTTCAGAATCCGTAAACTACGATCAGTTTGGACGACCTAGCGGTGACATTTATCGTGCAGAATCACTCCACGAAGAAATGAAAAATCTCGCGTAGAAATACACGAACGATAATGAAGTTATCGAACAATTGCTGAATAAGTGTTTCACCGTTTCATCGGTTGCTGCCCACGCTGCTCAGGAGAAAAATTCATGGAAACCGACACGATTGGAATTTCTTGAAGATATCCAGCACAGTTGTGTCGAATATGGACACGGTGGATTGTGGAATACTAAATATGACTACGGTGACGTTATATCGGTTGATATGGTAGCGTGGTATCCTGGAAGATTTCTTGGATACGGAGAGTGTTCTGGATATTTTAAACGATTCGGACATCCCACACACGAGATGACCAGAGCTGCGATAAACGGACTCTTACTAAATTTTGACTTAACTGGATTTGCTTGCATAGAGTCATCGAGTTTGCGGAAAATCTGCATCCGATTATTTATGTTTGGTTTGGAAGACATTTCTCAGAAAAATATTCGGCTCCAATAGTACTATTACGATATATGCTTGATACTGGAATTTTAACGTCGTTGAACGTAAACGAAGCCATTATATCGTATCGTCTGCAGAAACAAGTTTGGTTACCACAGCAAAAGAAATATTCCCTGACAGAGTCAGGTGATGAAAATCCTGACAAGATTGATTATGAAAATAAAGTTGCAAAAGATCTTGGTAGAAAAAAAATTGGTAAATTTACTCAAGGAGGATCATATGATCATAAATGAATGTGTACAAGATTAATTATGGACGATGCTGAACTCGATTTTATAATTGCTGATACAACGGAAAAAAAAACACCTTTATAAGTGGGAGTAATGCTTATTTATCAGACGGAGCAGAATTAGGTACAGTCGTGAGCTATATTGATGGCGAGTCACCGCAGTTTACTAATTTTCGATACTAGCTTACGTTTCGATAAATTTATTGTCGATGACAAACAGATTCCCTCGTTACGCGGTCAGAGTTGCCACGGATTCATTTTATATAAATAAAGCATATACCGATTTGCTAAAACCGCTACTTGGTAATGGTGAATGGGGATCATGGAGGATAAAACAAGAAAATATACTTGATTATTCCGAATCTGCGGATGTTGAAATTTAGGAAATATATTGCAGCAATGACAATCAAATATTAAAATCATCAGCACCATTTGTGTTTGATCCTCTGGCCAGACATAAAACCGTTTATCTGAATGGGCCTGGAGGTTCTGGAAAAACAACACGCGCGATTGAATTATTCAGAAAGTTTGATATGATTGTGCTGACACCTACACACAGACTAGCCAGAGAAATAAATGAACGAGGAGTAAAATCGTGCACGTATCATAGTTTCTTCAGATGGTGCGGAGATACGTGGACACCTGAGCAAATGGGTGAAAAATATATACCCCGGATTATTATTTGGGATGAAATTTATACGGTGTCGTTAGAAACATTGAAAATATTTCTTAATTGGTTACTGACAAAACATACTGCTGTGATCATGGTCAACCACCACATTTCGTTGGGCAGTCTTCGCACGAATGGTTAAAAACGTTGGTGGATTATTATGAGGAGATAACTGATGATCATAGAGCTATTGATGAACCCCTGAAAGAATTTAAACGATTAATCAGACTACAGCCAGATAGAATACAATGTAAGATAATGCGTGAAGTAAATTCAGAAACTCCTGTGAATGATTTTTGGAATTTATGGAGACAGGTTGATTTAATAGTTGCGAGTAGAAAAATAGCTCGTGATACATTGCAAGAGAAATTATTTATGTTACACAAGGAAAAATTTTCAGATCTACCTGTACCACCGTGTTATCGCCCAGCAGATACTCGACGACAGAATATTGATGATGAGATTCAAGAAACAAATGAAAAATAAACCCTTATATTAAATGATATTGTTCTAGTTGATGTTAGCGCGGTTGAAGACGCATTGGGCGTGGACAAATCACCGTGGAAATGAGGATACGCAATAACGATTCACTCGTCACAGGAACTAACAATTACTGATACAAATATGTAGATTGTTGATGATATAATCGAATGGTCAAATTTAGTTTATCTCGCAGTGTCTCGAGTCAGAAGAATATTTCAGCTGCACAGGGTTGTAATAGACTTCACAGAAAATAATAATCAAACTGTTAGGAATGGCGTAATAAGAAAAAACTATCTGGTTATAAGCAATGTGACAAAAAGATAATCGCGACTTTGATATCGACGCTGAATTTATTATAACACTAAAACAACGACAGAATAATTATTGTGCAAGTTGTAACTGTAATATGCTGTGGGAATATTCGAATAATAATCCAAGACAGTTCACCGTAGATAGAATTAATAATGGTCACACACGCGAAAATGTGATGCTGACCTGTTTTGAGTGTAATCGACGTACGGGTGCCAGTTTACAAAAGTTAACGCGGTGGTAACTGAGTGTCTTCAGGAATTACTTGTAATTGTTCACGTACAAATCTACGTTCAGGAGCAGTGGAATCTAATCTGTAGATTGCAGCTCTACCAGTGGATTTTACCACGCTGGAAATTTTATATGTTGTAACACTCCAGATAGGATCAGTTGCTCTTTTTTACCCCCTTCAAGATCACCAGATTCATATAATTACCTCATAGTCACATTACCTAATACTGGTTGAGAAAAAGAGTCATGTCGTTGTATTGGTATATGTTTCTTCGTAATCGCATTAATTGGTTTCATGGAAGTTGAACGAGTAATTTCATTATTTAACGCAGCTATCACATCTGGTAATCTTGCAACCCATTCACGAGATCTTTTATCTGCCTGAACTATTTCACTCGCATACTGATATCCAAATAACCGCTCAGCGAGTGTTCGATTTGTTCAACTATTGCCTGATCGCGATGAATTTCAGCATGTCCTCGTCTGATTTTGACATTATGTTTTTTTTCATCAATGATGACACTGCACCAAGACATTCTTTGCCAGGATCAACCTGTAGTAGTTGTGGCCATCGTAGACCACCACGTTGATACATTCGTTCAAACGCAGATGCAACTGCAGTTGCTGTTTTAGTTAATAATGGTTCTGCTTTTTTATATCTACTTGCAACGTCAACGACCGTTAACGCGTATTTATATGTGCGTGATTGACGTCTATATGTTTTAATAGATATCGTGTGTTAAAAACAAAATATCTGCTTGATGAACTTCATTGGGAACGCTGACATCAAAATGTGCATACTGAATTTTTTAGTTGGACGTAGATAGATTTGCCATATTGCCCGTCGTGCTAACCCATTTGCAGCAATAACACGTGTGACTTTTGCTGCTTCAGCAAGTGTACTAATCGCTGCTCTGCCTCTCCAATATCCTTTTGGGCTATAATACACCGATTCCATTATAATAGTTATATAATTAATTATCAGCCCCCAGCATTATTTTACCCTTCATCGCAGATTTCACCAGAAAACTAGCAAGTGTTTCTCTGAGAGATTTATCGGGTATAGAATATAACGCATGAATCAACTTCACATCTGCTAGATGCCGTTGTTGTAAATCTTTACTTTTATATGCGACATCATGAACATGACACGCTTGATCAATCTTATTTATTGGATACTCTCCTGGTCTTGGCTGATCTCGTTCGTCAAGTCGAATATCAAGTCGGGTCCCAGGACCACAATAATTATATCCGGGTAAATGTTTTTCCCCGGGATACTTCGCCCACGGAGTCCCTGGTAAATTTCCCAACGAAGTAGCAATATGACCTCCTGTTTTCGTAGACTTGTCAAGGGAGATAAATCTGTATTTGCGCGAACCACATTTTACACACTTACCTGTCAGTGCACGCTCTTTAATTTTTGTTATTATTGTCGTTAATCCACTGGTCCCACCAACGGTGGGGGTGGGTGCCCTGCATCGAACACAATATAGATTCATATTATTTATTATTATGGATATAAATGACTTCTCAGCGACACGAAAGCAGGAGCTGGTCAAGCATCACCCACTGCTACCGAATTCTATCAGGATGATAATAATTGGTTCGTCTGGGTCTGGTAAGACACAATTGTTACTCAATTTAGTAATGAGATGGCTCAAGTGTGATAAGTTGTATTTAATAGAGCCATCTGTAGATGATCAAAAATGCTATGAAGTACTTAAAGATTTTAATGAGAATGCAAAATCGTTATCTGAAGAAGACGGCGACAGTGACGGAGTCACGGTCATTGATTTTATAACCGATATTGATGAAGTTCCATCTGTGGATGACCTGGATGGACGTATTAATAATCTCGTAGCATACGACGATGTGATGCTGGACAAACAATCAAATCCAGCTCGGATATTTTTCGAGGTAGGCACAAAAATGCTGACGTGATTTATGTTACCCAGCGTTAAACACAAATACCTAAAGTGATCAGAGACAACTGGAATATTTTGGTTGTGTTTAACGGAGTAGATAATCATACGCTGCAAAATAGTTATTATACTTGGTGTTCAGGGGATATGGATATGATCAAATTAAAACATTTCTTTGCACACGCGCAAGCTACCTCTTTTGGATTTATAACAATACATTTACATCATCCTAGGTCGAGATATCGTAACGGACTTGATACAATATTTGGTTAATTACAGCAGCAGAGAGGGTGAAACGACCACGCGTGCGTAACCTGAACGTAAACGAGTCGCATAAAAATTTGAACAAATACTTCAACGATGGATTAAAAAAATAAGAGCTAACCCCGTCAATTTCGTTGTTACGGACTGTTTAACGCAGTAACGAAATGTGCTCGTTTAGAGGATTCGGTTTGACATTATTGACCGTATCTTCAGTCTTTGTAGGAACCTTTAATTTTCATAAATAAGGTTTCCATCAAAATGATCTGTTCACCTTCTCTGCTGCTACTTTGCCATTCCGATGGAGAGTTTTGAGTACATTGGAATAATTGGCCAACTATTCTTAATCAGAGATAAGGTGACATAAAAGATTCAAAGATACCTGTACACCGGAGTAGAACTGTTTCTGATGTGTGCATTAGTTCTGTTCTGTCCAGGTCAGAACATATATAAATGTCATATCTATCTATCTATCTAACTGTCAATCTATCTCTCTGTCAGTCTATTTGTCTGACAGACTGCCTATTTGTCTCTCAGTCTATCGTTCTATTGATGTATGTCTTTGTCTGTCAACCTATTTGTCTGTGAATCTATCTGTATGACCATCTTTTAATACACATTCATATATATATCTATATATATATATATATGTCTATCCTTCTATGTCAATCCCTCTGTCTAGTTACCTTTT